>PVJX010005373.1:0-32328 GCA_004027295.1 Dolichotis patagonum
TGGTTTGGTGTTCATGAAGTTCTTCAGCTGTTCTTTGTCATGGAAGTATCTTATTTCTCCATCCATTTTGAAGGACAGTTTTGCAGGGTATGTCAGTCTGGGTTGGAAGTGGTTTTCCTTTAGGATCTGAAATACTTCACTCCATGCTCTTCTTGACTTCATTGTTTGTGTTGAGAAGTCTGCCATGATTCTGATAGGTTTTCCTTTATAGGCCATCTCTCTTTTCTCTCTAACAGTTTTTAGTATTCTATTCTTATGTTGGATTTCTGGGATGGTGATTATTATGTGTCTTGGTGTAGTTTTATTTTGATTATGGCTGTTTGGAGTTCTATATGCTTCACTTATCCAGATGTCAGTTTCTCTTCTGATGTTTGGGAAGTTTTCAGCTATGACTTCTGTAAATATCCTCTTGATATCATTTGGACTGTCTCCTTCTTTTTCATTTATCCCTATTAATCTTATGTTATTTTTCTTTGCATCATCTTGCAGGTGTTGAATTGTTATTTCCTGATTCTTTGTTATTTTTAAAAGATCTTGTCTTTCCTGCTCACTGGCTACAATCTTATCTTCAAGGTCTGAAATTCTATCTTCACTTTCATTGAGGCGGTTTTTACAGCTTTCAATAGAATTTTGATTTCCTGTATATCTCTTTGAATCTGCTTTATGCATTCTGTTTGTTTCTTATATTGTTCATTCAGGGATTCTATCCATTTGCTTTGTTCCTCTAATTTTTTAGCTTTGTTTTCACTAGATGCATTCACCATTTCTTTCACTATTTTTATCAATTCTTCTTTTACCTGGGCAAGTATTTCTGATTTGAATTTCTCCATAGCTTTCCCTATTTGCATATTTGTTTCATTTGATATCATTTCAGACATTTCAGGTGTATGGCCTCTTTTTTCTTCTATGTACATGGCTTCTAAGCTTTCTTGAGGAGGGCTAGGGCTTTGAGCCTGCCTTTTGGTCTTTCCTTTTGTCATTTTTCTATATTTCCTTGCTTTGAGCGGTGTTCCAAAGCTTTCTCTGCATGTGTGGTGAATTACCTCTTACACCCTCAGTTCCTGGAGGGGCAGTGGCTCCCCCACAGGCTCTTGGCTTCCTCGCAGGGTCCTAACTCCCCTCTGTGGGCTTCTGGCTCCCTAATTTGTAAGGCAAATGCTGGGTGTCGTCACCCCAGAGCCTGTGGAATCTCAGGCAGGCCAGCCCCCCCGTGCTTTGTCCCAGGCAGGTCTCCAGGAGGTTCCCTGTGAGTGAAGGGTGGGCCTACAGGTCCCAAAGAGTCAGGCCAAAATGCTGGTTTCTGCAAAGTTCCCGGTCCCAAACAGACCTGGCCAAGATGCCAGTCTCAACAATATCCCCAATCCAAACAGCCTGGGCCACTCTGCGGGTCCGAGATGTTCGGGTCCCAAAGAGACAGGCTGTGATGCTGGTCTCTGGAAGACTTCCTGGGGGTGAAGGGCCGGGCTATGGGCCCAAACAGACCTGGCCCAGATGCCAGTCTCCGGGCAGTTCCCTGTGGATGAAGGGCGGGCCAGCAGTCCCAAACAGTCGCGCCGAGATGCAGGTCTGCGCAGACTTTCAATCCAAACAGCCTGGGCCACTCTGTGGGTCCCAGAGGTTTGGGTCCCAAAGAGACAGGCTGCGATGCTGGTCTCTGGGAGACTTGCTCAAGTGTTTAGGATTGATAACCATAATAGTAAGTTTTTGTTGGATATTGAACAGAACTGTTTGCAGTCTCACTGTTTAAATGTCCACATTGTATGCTTTACTTTTGTAACTTGAACAACTATTCCTAAGAGGACAATATGTAATTTATCAAGTAGTGATTTCTTACTGTTTTTTTTTAAATTATATATTATTTATACCCCTTTTCTGTTTTTTTTCTTTAAATAAAATTTAAGAAAAAAGAAATGAAGTGGGTGGAAGTAGGGACAGAATAATGGAATACAAAAAAGCTATTGGATATGTTATGTATGTTCACTGACTCCACACAAAGAATCTAAACATAAATTGCAAACATGTACAAAACAAGGAAGGAAATCATGAGATGAGTGAAAAAGTTAGAGAGGGAAGGAAAAGGGGATAAAAAGAATTAATATTTGTTATGTACCAATTTCCCACAAACAATGGAAATATTATGTACTTCAAAGTGAACTAATAAAGTAAAATTAAATCAAAGATATTTAGTTTGAACGTTTAGAACAGGACACCCTTAGAAGATTCTTTTAGGTTGATGAAGTCATCATATTAATAACTTGAAAAAGGGAATAATAAGAACAGAGACAGAGAGAGGACATACAGATCCCTCCACACACACAGAAAAAGAGAGGGAGAGAGAGAGAGAGAGACAGAGAGAGACAGAGAGAGAGAGAGAGAGTGTGTGTGTGTGTGTGTGTGTGTGTGTGTGTGTGTAAGAGAGTAATGAGAGATGAGTGCTCATTAGGAAATGCTAATTTACCTTTGGGAGAACGTAAGAATCACCTGGAAAAAAAATGGCCTAGAATCCAAGTCTCAATGATGACTGACATGGACTGAATTTTCAAAAGTTTCCTAATCTGAAAAATAAAGGAATATCACTAATGCACTATAATGTTATTTGGGAGAGAATCTATGTACATAAAAATGCTTTTGCAAAATATGAAGTGTATTTTAATTGTACAGATGATATTAGTTACTTTACTTACATTTATAGTGTGAAAACATTTAAAATCAAGTACTTCACAGAATATCAATTTTCTAATTTTTTGAAATGAGTTAGAAGAGATCTTCTCTATGAACCATTCCAACTCTATAAGTTTGTAAACCTTCCTCAAGTGTGAAAAAGTGTAATTCTACAAATCATGGTGCTATGGTATAGAGATTAGTTCCCTGATTATTTTGTACAGATGTTCAATATATATCATGGTTTTACTTTTCTTTAATTGAAGTACACAGGAAGTAGAATGATAATACAGTATGTCTTTCTTAAAAACAAATTATCAACATGAACTGTATGTACCCTTTGAGGACTGAAAACAAAACAAAAAAATTATCAAATATTTGTTGAGTATCTAATGTGCATGTATATGTTTGCCATGTGAACACTTGCTGTTGTGCTTGTAAAAGACAAAGAAGAGGAATGCTTAAAATTTCATTAGGGGAATGCATCATTGGTGTATAAAATGATGCTACCAGAATAAGAGTATGATAAATATAGGACACAGAGATGTCATTCAGCAAAAATTGATTTATTCCTGTGGTACTGAAAGTAGAGCTTTAAGACATGCTCTACATGCTAATAGGTTCAAAGTCAGAAAAATGACACAGGATGGTCAATAATTATAGTTCCCCTAAAAATGTAAGATTCTCATATGATGAGAAATGGCAGAGAGTGTCCCTAGTAAAAGGAATGATGCTTGAAAAGGTTCAGAAATAGGACCATCTCCAGAGTGCAGAGACAGAAATCCAGTTAAAGAAGAGCCTACAAATGCCTCAAGTTTGTGTCTACTTATGACAGAGTAGTACTCCATGTTACATAAATGCTCCATTTTCTTAATCCTTTCATTTTTATTGGACATATATGATGTGTTCAAGATCTAACTATTATAAATTGCAGTACTGTAAACATGGATATGCATGTATCACTGTAATGTGATGATTTTTAACTCTTTTGGGAAGATATCTACAAGAAAAGTAGCTGAGTCAAACAGAATTTCTAGGTTCAGATTTTGAGGACCCTCCATATTAATTTCCATCCTGTTTGTACTAGTTTACATTTTCACCAACAATGTTGAAGAGTTCCTTTTCTTTACATCCTCACCAGCATCTATTATTAACTTTTCAAGGCATTTGTAATGTAAATGGTTGCAACTTGAGGACACAATGTTAAGAAAAATAAGTCACATACTAAAACTTAAATATCACAGGGTTTCTGTTATATGAGAACCTAAATATTTATACATACCAACAAAAGCAAAATAGAAGATAGATAAATAGGAACCAGGAAGAAGTCTGAATAATTTCCTAAATTACCTACTCCAACATTTCAAAGTAATTTAATATATATGCTAATAATATCTGTTTCTTCTTTGTAAAAAACAATCTGTTCTGCCTCAGAATAACTACTTTGAACATACTGATACATAGTGTATTAACCAGGTATTTTATTATTTTTATGAAATTTTGTTTTATTTTTTCATGAAATGAAAATAAAGAAGACAAAAAGGAATATCTATCTAGGGAATTAGTTAGGAATCAGACTGACAATGAACACTGAATACACAATGACTGAGGCTTTGCTATCTGAGTAAACAGACTGAACTAATAGTTATGATTTAAAAATCAACACATAAAACCAAAATGTAAATTATAAAATAAAAAAGTAATTGTCCTTTAAAAATGGTCCAAGCTTTCTATACATGTATAGTATTTATATTCCATCTCTTGAGTAAAAATAGCAGGTAATATTCTTTATGTGTATTAAATTAGAAATGGGGGGATACTGGTGTCCTGAAAATTCATATGTCTATTTGAATGAGAGGACAATATATGATAGGATTCATATGTCTACCAGTTTTATGAATTAACTTTTCTTCACAATTAGCAGAAGTACAAGGATTGAGACAGGACCAAAAGAAAAATAGGGCATTAATCAGCTATTCTGTGATTCTGTAAGCTTTTTCTTAAGGAGAAAAGACTCAAGAGAACAAGACATGTCTTCTTTTAATGGAGGAAGTCATTGATTTGAAATGGTACCCTGATCTCCAGCACAGATCTCTTATTTCTGCTGCGTAATATCCTATTATCTTTCCATGATACCAAGAAGTATAACATAGCCTCTTTCTGAGCAAATGAACCCAATTTGACAGGAAATTTTCTGAGTCAGTGTTCCATTTCTCTGTATCTATCCCAACATCTTCTATCAACTTGTGCTTCCATAATTATAGAATTAAGTGTATCCTTAAAGTGCTTAGCCCTAAATTTTTCCTTTATTTGCTTTTCCTAAATCAACCTACACTTAAGAAAATGTCTGTTCTAAAATCAAACATAATTTTTTATCAGTAAATCAGCTTGATGTGACTCTGGGAGCAAAAGGAAGCTCCAAGAGCATCCCTGTCCCCCAGAGAGGTGTGGTAGAGTAGACGAGGCAAGGCAGTCATGCCACACAAAGAACTGAGAGGAGTAGGTGGCATCTTTAAACAAGAAATTAGACCTTAAGCCACATAGTGTGTGGCAGGCTGGGATGATTGAGAAAGGCATGATGGAGAGATGAATTTATTTGCCAAGCATGGAATACAATTTGAATATGTTAAGAGCAAAAAGAGTGAGCAAGTGACAGTCAGGAGATGGCAAGGTAGTGACTACTTTTTTTAGATAAGTTATCTTTAGCAGAGCATTTCAACTCCCCTGAAAGCCAGTTTCCTCTCCTGGCTGATTTGCTACACTAGCCAGACTGTATTCTTAAGCGTAATTATTCCATGACAGCATGTTTCACCTAAGGTGAAGATGAGAATGCAAATTCCTGCGTTTTGAATAAGAACATACTCAAAAGAGGCCAAAGGCAAAAGAGGAGGCTTTAACCTTGCCTTTCCTGGATCTAACATTACATAATCACCAAAAACACATAAGCCTTCCAAGAAACCCCAATGAATCTTGAAGTATCCTGAATCTTAGACAGTCTTTCCACTTTCTCCTACTATACTTTCTCCTAGTATTTAATCTTTAACCCAAGCACCACTATGTAACAATTTTTAAAACAAAAAAAAAAAGAACACAAAAATACGCTTTTAAAATGTCACATTCTGGTTTAATGCCAAAACTTAATGATTTATATCTTGCTTTTGCTACTGCTTTTCATCTTTTTTCTCTTTTAATCTCCCATTGTAAATTACAAACACATATAACCCAAAGTTTGCACATATGCATATACACAGACACAAACACACACACACACACAGCCCAAAATTTGGATTCTGCCCTTTCTAATTACAAATCACCACCTGTGGTAAAATTATTGAAAAACAGATGAGCTTTTCATTCCAGCAATAGCCTTAAAACAAGCAGCAGTTCCAACTGCCAGTGTGATGTATAGACACCACAGAGGGCAGATGAGGGATTAATTAGGTCTGTCCTTGTACATTGCCAGGGGAGCACTTCTGTAGAGGTGATTGAAAACTAGAAACAATGACATTAGTCTTCATTGTTGGTCAAAGGCAACAAAAATAAAGATGCAATTGAGTTGACAAAGCTTCAAGGTATGTGGCTGAGTCATTTGGAGGTGTCAAAACGATCAAACTATAATTAATTAGCTCAAGTGCTATATTTAATCCTTCAACTTTAATGAAGAATTCTGCAACCAAAAACAAATAGTAAAAGGAGTGTCATCGGTTTCTGATATTTGTCAGGTTTGGAGCGAGGGAGAGTTGTTAGGGGGAACTAAAGTTTTTCCCAGACTGTAATGATCGACAATCCCTGCTTTTAATCTTATTGTCATTTTCCTTTTTCTTATAGAACAGTGGTAGTGTTCTCTGCATATCTACGAGGAAAGCAATTACAGCCAGACAGCTCTCCAGGCCAGTATGGGAAGGCTTCTGAAGGAGGCACACAAGTTTGATTTTGGGGTCTTTGACTTTTGGCTACTTAAATTTCCTTATAAGATATTATATCAACTAATAGTCTATTTTAAATCAAGATTTGAGATTTGTCCATAAAATTATAAAAAAAAAAATTAATTACACTCAGGAGACATTCATTGGTCATTTAGACTACTTCTTCCTTACCTCCGAAATTAATCACAAATGTGACAAGTACATATAATGCTTTCAGTTTTTCTTCTGCTGTCTGTAAAGTTTTTGTCATCTTATGATTTTTACAGTTTGGTTCTGAGCCCCAAGGGAAGAGGTCTGAGTTGTTCTCTTCCTATGGGGACTAAAGCATGCACTTAACGGTGCCTTCACGAGGCTCATGAGTTCAATCAGTTCTACATGAAAACAGAGCTGAAATGCACTATGACATAGAATTTGAAGGTATTGACTTGATTATACATTAGCAGACTTCTTCCATGCTATTACATATAACTTGTGTTTATTAGATATACTTTAGAATTGGTTGCCATTTTTCAAATTTCTGAAGCATTTAGCTTTCTTTATAATGTTATTTCTCAACAAGAGATTATAAGCAAAATACTATTTTTCATTATAAAATAAAAAAGAAATACAGTTGCAAAAAAGCAGTATTCAAAAAATTATTATTTTTAGTCAAAATTAAAATATGCAAAAAATCCTTTAGGATGAAAAGTTGTCTCTAGAGTCATCTAATATACACTTTTTGTAAAAATATACTCTGCATTAAAACATCTACATTAACAACTACTTTTTAGTAGCTTTTATGTGTAAAAGTTTTATGTATACTATGGAAGGTGCTAAACCACATTGATGATTACAGTAGGGCAAATATCCAAATCTATTAAGTTTATTTATATTTTATAAGTATCTTCTTGCTTAAAAATAGTAACAAACTATTATAAGCAAAACTAACTTCTTTTTCCCCAATAAGTAAAATATAAAATTATTGTAATTTTTTATATGAAAGTTGGAAATTCTTGTGGAAGAGAGACAGAAATGCAGCATCTGTCCCACCTTTAAGAAAAGAAACTGAGAATGTTCCCAAAGAAGAATCACGAGGATGATATACAAAGAGCAACCTTCTCATTTCTATATTCCTCATCCCCTATCTACACACTAGACTTCCTAGAGTCTCCAAGAGATTTTAGACATGTGAGAAAGCCCACTACTTATCTGCTTCTTTTTTTATTTGCATGATTGTTAATATCCATGAGAAAATTATAATCTATATTCAATATTAAGTTCATTAAGGACTTGAGGTCTTGTTCACTAAAGTAAGTAAATAAATAACTAGAAAACATTTCAAAACAAAAGTAATGACTAAAATGTGACCACATTAACCACAGGCAGTGGTTAATGAACGTTCTGTACTCCAGGCAACCTCTTCGGGGTTCACTTTGCTCATGTCACACAACATTCTCAGGGTCAAGAGTAACATTAAGTGTTTAGTGATGATAATGATGGTGAAGGTCCCTTAAATGCAGACTGTAGTAAGTAATTCACCACATACAGTAGCAAAGTTGTCAAGTAACAGAGGACGGATTTTCCCAAACTTAAAGATTGGTGAAAAGAATACACTAGGTGCTGTGCAACTCTTTAAACAGTATTTTACAGTTTGATTTTCATTTAGATGTTATAAAATGCTACTTTAGATTCAAAGTGCTTGTATAGACCATCTCATTTGAACCTCAAAATAATATTGTAATGGAATTGACATTACTTCATTTTTACAGACCACTCAAAAACATTTGATAGTACTTCTCTCACTGCTGTGGCCACTGAAGTCCCAGTTCTCACCTCCTTCTACAAATGCCTGTTAAAAGGAATTTGGGATTACATATCTTGCCTCATTTAAACCCCAAATTTAACTTGCTTTATAGTATTTGATTGCTTTTAGAAGTGCACAACGGTGTTTGGGTTCTTGGAGTGTTTAGGGTGTTTGTTTTGCTGCTGTTTTATTTTAAAGATGAAACTAGCTATACCCTGTGCATGGCTGAAAATAAAACTAAAGGCTACAGTCTGCATGGGCAGCTCTACAGCATCCTTTTTTGGTTGCCTGTGCAAGCCTGACATGAATGTTCCTGCTCAAAACAAAACTCTTGTATCGTTTTCAGTTTGGTTAGGTTTGGCTTTATCTGTCTTGTTTCATTAGATTTTACTGTGTCTGATGGTGTGGGCAGCTATTTTGAACAAAATGGGATGTATTATGGTATTCACGGTTGATTTCCTATTATCTTGTTTTGAAGTCTCATAATGCTTTCATTCGTTTAATTGGTTTTATTCTGTTTTGTTTTGTGTCATTTTATTATATGTGATGGCATTAACAGCTATTTTGAATAAAATGAGACATTATGGTAGCCATTGTTGATTTACTGTCATCTTGTTTTGAAGTCCTACCATGCTTTTATTCTTTTGTTTTGATTTGTTCTATTCTGTTGTGTTTCATATAGTTTTATTATGTGTGGTAGTATGGACAACTTCTTTGAAGAAAATCAGACATTGTAGTAACCATTGTTCATTTCCTGTTATCTGGTTTTGAAGTCCTGTAATGCTTTTATTCTTTTGATTTGTTTTATACTATTTTGTTATGTTTGATATTATTGTGTGTGAAGTTACAGTCACCTATTTCAAAGAAAACAAGAGACATTATAGTAGACACTGCCAATAACCTGTTGCCTTATGAAGTCCTGTGTTGCTTGCATTGCTCTGTTCTGATTTGCTTTATTCTGTTACATTTGGTTTTATTTTGTTTTAATCTCTTTAAAATAAAAAAATTTAAAAAGCAGAGCTCGTGCTGTTGTTTATTAATGAGCAGCAAAGTGTGCAAATGTCACTATCGATGTGTATTTGGGATGAACACAGCTCACTTTCTGGCAAGAACTAAACTATTGGCAAATAAGAAGGAAGAAAGCTTACCATGACCATCCAAAAACATGTAGAAAGTATTTAAATTTATCCCATTTGTCTCACCTGCTTCTTCTGAGCTTTACTTGTCTTCCTCCAGGCTAATGGCCCAGGAAGAGTGGAGGTATCTACAGGAATGCATTCTCAAATCTGTGGTCTCTCAAACTCTTTCAAGTTTAATTCTTAAGAAAAGAATAAGATGGTAAGGATAATTTCCATGTCATTATTTTAGTGCATAGCACAAAAGAAAAAAGAAAAAAGGAAGGAAGGAAAAGAAAGATGAGAAAAGAAAAGAAAAGAAAAAAAGAAAAGAAAAGAAAAAAAAAGAAAAGAAAAGAAAGAAAAACCAGAAATGCCAGTAACGTATTTCCATAGGTGACATGTTACAACACATATTTGAGGAGTTTGGACCAAAGTCTCTGAAAAAGTTAGCTCACAATTGAGCAACTTTGAAGTCACCAGTTATGAAGACCATTTATGTCTTTACATAAGGGCCATCACTAGGTCCATACTGAAATTTACATGTGCAAAGTGTGAGGTATCAGGTACTGTTGAGGCAAGTATAACCCATTTAATACTGTTTCATAGGTTAGGTGGAGACAGTTATTTTTCTCCTCATATGAATTATGGGAGCTGTTAATTGTTTGCTTATATGCAATGATTTTCTGTTTTTTGTTTTTTGTTTTTTGTTTTTTTTTTTTTTGGTACCGGGGATCGAACTCATGACCTCGCACTTGCCAGGCAGGCGCTTAAGCCACTGAGCTAAATCTCCAGCCCTGATTTTCTGTTTTTACCTTGATATGCTCACTTATAGTAAGGTTTAGTGCCAATCAATCCTTGAAGAAAATGGACTTGCTTTTTCTGTCTTGGCATTCTGAAATATTTTGGCTGAGGCAGACATACTTAATGTTCTGAGCAGTCTCAGCCCTGCTTTCCTGCACCTTTATGAGTTTGCTTGCTCCTGTCATAATCATATTCTTTTGTAGATAGATTGCTTCTACACACATTTTTGTGGGGCTATTTTTTTTTAGCAATTGCCATATGATCTTTTTCCTTCTTTTTAATTAACAGTTGGGTTATATGTTATTGTGTGTTCCATCTGGAAGACATCAAAGATCAATAACCACAGAATTTTAAAAAACTGTCAAACAAAAACTAACGTCAATCTTCTAGTTCCTGTTTCCAAATTCCAAGGTACTGCTAAGGTCCAACACAAATATCTATACTACTATACAACATTTGAAGAGACCAGAGAGACCCGGGATGGTTGCTGGTAACTGGAAAGTTGGATAAACAGCACACATATTGTTACAAAATCAAAGCCCCTTTGTTCTTTGAGAAAATGCCAGTTATTCACCTTCCACCATACTATTCTTCCAGATGACATGAAGAGGTGGATAGATCCTCTAGATCAGTAATTCTCAACCAAGCCAATTTTGTTAGCCCAGGGCACATTTGACACTATCCAGAGATGTTCTGATTGTCACAGCTGGTATCCTATGTATAGAGACTAAAAATGCTGATAATCTTCCTAAGATACAAAAGGCAGCCGCTGAAAGAATTATCCATTCTAAGGGCAAGAAACCTACCCTGGATAAACAGGTAGGAAAATGAGAATTTGAGTAACCAATAGAAAGCTTAATTCATCCTCCATGGAATTTTGTAGTTTAGCTATGAAATATTTTAGGAAAATATCTCCAAGGTCCCTCCTAGTTCTTTTAATCTGATGAGATTGGGCATGTTCTAGGTGGTACGGATGCAGACAAGTTCTGTGCATCTATAGTTACTATACTGACAGTTCTGACCTCTAGTATCCAGCTTCTCAACTTTCTTGATTGACAAGTGTCACTGCTTCCTCTATATCTGAATAGTCAGGTCTCTGATATGAGACCTCCACACAAATGGGAGATCATCAAATCAGATCTGAGGTTCTGATTCTTCCCAGGAATGTGTCCTTGTGCAGGGGACTTGTGTTTTATGATCCCTGGGTTCTTTGTCCAAACAAGGAACAAACAGTATCCAACTTAAAGTGTAGCATGAATTAAAGAATAGAGTGGACCTAACGTGACATCCATGGCCAGCATTGTATCAGTAACTGCATGTTTTACCCTCATCTTCCAAGAGCTATGATAGGATCAGTTATTACTCTTTCTTTCACTCACCAGTTTCTAAAACTTGAACTTGTCTTTTTTTTCAGATCCATATAATCAGTGAAAACAACCAGCTTAATGCAATCTCTCATTTCCACAATCTCACTTCTGAATGAAGTGCTCGTGCTCACCTTACTTTAATTGACTGCTAAGACAAAATGGACACAGCAAAACAAAGTGTATCAATATGCAGATTTCCTTTTATTAAGAACCTTTTATTAAGACAGAGAAGGAAATTTTCAAAGCTGAGTGTTATTTTTTGAACAAGAGACTAGTAGGAAAAAAAATCATGTTTGAGCAATTCTTTGGAGAAAGCTTTAAAATTCATAATCAGTTTATGTTCAGACTCTACTTCTTTGTCCACCCTCATTCAATTTTATTCTATTTCCCTCCACAAAATATACCTAAATTTCTAAATGCAATGATTCATAAATATTTTCCTAAAACCCTTATACTAAATTACAAGAAAAAAATCCAGAGGTGGTAAGACGTCTACCCTATACCACTTCCAGCTCCTTTGTCCTCTTGTCTCCACCTGGAAGGATGTAAGCAAATCAATGCAAAAAATGTTTCTCCCTGGCCACCACCAGAACAAGAAATGTCAACCAGCTCTTTCAACTGATGCCAATGATTTGCATATCAGGGAAGAAGAGTCTTTTCTCTAGAATTCCCTTTTCTCCCCTTAGATAAAGCCCCAGTTTATTTACTTTTAATAAACAATACAAAGCAGTGAATTTAGTTTTGAGGAGGACACATGTTGTAGTCTCCCTCTCTTTCTCCTTGTTCCCCCCACCCCTTCCTTCTCAGCCTTGCTGGGTAAAACTCACTAGGTATCAGATCATAATACCAATGAGCTAAGATTTGTTGCAGTTTATTTTGGTACATTTGCCATGGGATCCATTGTATACTTTCCCAAATCTAACAAATAATTTTACCTAGAATAACCAGGCCCTATTTGCCAAAGCTGGATTTGAACCAGTGACCTCAAGGTGAGAGGTTGCACATTACATTACTGATGCCCCAGGCCACAAGGTTCACTTGCTGCTGTTTCTTTAATATAATTGCCAATAGCTAGAGTAGCAGTGGGAATTCTCCTCAGTATGTTCATCCTGGAAGCTTAGAAATTCAGCAGTGGAGAGCTCTTGCTCTTCTTTTTTACCTTGCAGTTTGAACCTATTAACTAGCAACATTGTTACAGAAATTGCAGAGGGATAAAAGATGGTGTATAATCACCACTGCTTTAGAGAAGAGGTAGAATATCAGGTTATAGCCATCTGATTTCCTGTCAGGCTGGTTGATAGCTCAAGTCACCAATGCTCATGTTAAAGGAAATATTCGAGAGCATTAATGATTTGATAGTACCATGGGACATGATGAACAGTTTAAAAATACTTCCCCTAGATAGAAGAAATGCATTTCTATTAAGGGACCAGAATTGTGCTATGCTTGTTGGAAATTTTGCTTGTGCACAGGAATTTAGCTCGAGGTCTATGTCTGTCACTAAAATTGACAACTGCCTATGGCTCTGCACAATTGAAACGTAGATCTTAAATTTCATATCATTATCCAAATAAAATATATCTGCCAAGGGGGACTGGTATAACACAGTTAGAGAACTGTGATACCAGTTGTCTGATTAACATATTGAGAGGAATATAAGAATTTCTCACCTATTTTCCAGAGGGAGGCTGGCTGGGGAGCTCCTGTTAAATGGACTAATTGATCAGGCTTCTTATGCTAAGTACTGTACAGAGATGCCCAGCAACTGTCTGGTGTGGTGAGACAGATTTTTCCTGTACCATATGTCAGTAATGTAAGGGAAAAGGAGAGAGAACAAGGCAGACATGTCTTCCACCTCATCTGCTCCATTGGCTCCCATCTTTGCAGCTGCTCTTTGGTCTGAGATCTACTTCATAATACTTTGAAGGAAGACATGCACCTGAATGTCTCAAAATATCATCATCCTTCTGACTTCAGAGTATTCATAAAAATGCCGAAGTCATGCAATATTAAAAAATATTAGCAATTTAAGAAAAATATAGAGGGAGATAGTGCATTACTGTAAAATGTTCGTTAGCAGCTACCAAGATGTATTGTTTCTATGTTTTGGTGTTTATTAGGCCACTTGTTTTCCAGTTTGGGGCTCAGTTGCCAACTCTGACGGCTAGTACTTAAAGACATATTTTTATAGCCCACAGGTTTTGAGCACAGTGAGTTAATGAATTGTGAATATATTCTTTTTTTTTTTCTGCTGGAATTAACCTTAGTGACCAATAGTGATACAACTTTTTATTTTCCCAAATAACAAAAATGAGGACTAGGACTTGAAATAACTTATCAGATAATGAGCTAGTAATATTTATAATGATTTTAAGATTTAAAGATTGGCAAATAACTGTTCTAATTATACCTGGAGCATCATGGAGATTCAGACTTAGTTTAGCCTTTCAGTGGGATTCCAGAAGTATCATCTCATAATAATTTTCATCAGGTTATAATCCCTTCTTATACTTATTGGTGTATTATTAACAATTTATTCAAAATAGTCCAATACCGTTTTTGCAGAAATGGTTCAAGGGTGGTCAAATTTATGTCCCACATCCCACTTTCTTCTGCATCATAATAAATTGGTTTAGATCATGATCTAAACCAATTTAGACCTTGATTTGCATGGCAACAGGTTCAGACATGACTTCAAAACATAGGGCTGTAATTTCCAAAATGGAACTTTTTAATTATTGTGAAAGCAGAGGCCACTCATTCTATCTCTCTTTGCTTCTGCTTCTTGACAGGGAGTGGAAATTCTCATTTCCTTCTCAGAGTTGTGCTGACCTCAGATGCACATATACTCTTACTGTCTTAGCTACCATGAGTTTAAAGAAAGACAAAGTGGTACAAATCTATAATTTCAGAATCTCAATTTCTCACTAACGAAATGATAGAGGTAACATGACCAGTCAGGTGTCGTGTCATACACCTGTAACCTCAGCACTTTGGGATGCCAAGGCAGAAATACACAAGTTTTCAACCAACCCAGTCACTTAAAAATTTAATGAAATTCTGTCTCAAAGTAAGAAATTTTTAAAACAGTCCAAGGATGAAGCTCACTGCAAAGGCCTGAGTTAAATTCTCAGCACCATAAAAACTTAATGAATAAATATAAAAATAAGAAAACCACACCAATGTCTCAGATTAATTCTGAATATTACATGAGAAATATGTGAAACAAAAACACATGGCACACAGACTGATAGCTTGTAATATTGCAGCTTCTTTCTGGATTTCTATATAATGCATCAGTAATACCTTTATATATGATAATTTTCATATTGCAACTGGAATTTAATCCACTTCAGTCCTAAGTGGTTTTTAAACATTGGGGAAAATCTAGAATTCCATCTCAAATGTATATTATAAGCTGGACCTAGTGGCACATGCCTGTAGTCCCAGAATTTAGGAGGCTGAGAGAAGAGGATTTTCACCAATTGGAGACCAGCCTGAGCTGCATTTGACAAAGTCCAATGTCTATTTATGATGAAAACCCCACAGAAAATTGGAATGGATGGTCTTTATCTCAGTCTGATAGAAGTCAGCTATGATAATCCCATAGCAAAATCACACTAAATGATCAAAATTCAAAAGTTTTTATTCTAAAATCAGGAAGAGGACAAAGGTTTCCACTTTCATCACTTCTATTCAAAATAGTTCTAAAAACTTTATTCAGAACAATTAGGCAAGAGAAAGAAATAAAAATAATAAATCTAGGAAAGCAAGAAGTTATCCTTATTGCAGATGACATGGTTCTTTACATAGAAGACCCAAAAAAACTTCACCAAAGACATATAATTTAATAAGCAAATTCAATCACATAGTTGGATACATTGTCAAGACTCAAAAATCACTAGCATTCCTGTACACACATAATAAATTCACTGAGATAGAACTTAAGCAAACAATGCTTTTCACTATAGCACTGCAAAAAATGAAATAGAAATAAATCTAACGAAAGAAATAAAAGAATTTAACATTAAAAACTACAGTATTCTGAAAAAAGAATTTGATGAGGATGTCAGAAATTGGAAAGATATCCCTTTGTTTTGGGTAAGAGGAGCCAACATGGTGAAAATGGCCATGCTTCCAAAATTGTTATATGAATTTTATACAACTCCAATCAAAATATCACTATCATACCTTACAGACCTAGAGACAACACTTCTAAAATTCATTTGGAAACATAAGAGACCTAGAATATCCAAAGCAATTCTGGGCAACGAAGGCAAGGCAAGGGGCATCACAATCGCTAATTTGAAATTACACTACAGAGCTACTGTGATAAAAACAGCACAGCACTAGCAAAAGAACAGACCCAAGGATCAATGGAACAGATTAGAAGATGCAGAAATAATTCCAAATACACATATCAATCTTATCTTTGACAAAGGGGTTAAGAATGATTACTGGATGAAAGTCACCCTCTAATAAATGGTGCTGGAGAAACTGGCTTTCCACATGCCAAAGAGTAAAACTAGACCCTTATCTTTCACCATGCATTAAACTAAAATCAAAATGGCTCAAATCTCTAAATATTAAAACAGAAAAATAAATGTGCTGAAAGAGAGAATAGGTAGAACTCTTGAAGACATAAGTGTGGGCAAAGACTTCATGAACAAAACCAAATTGCATAGGAAATACTACAAAGAATCAACAACTGTAGTCTCATTAAAAGTTTTTGCAACTTGAAATCACCAACAGAATGAAGCAACAACCCACAGAATGTAAAAATATTTTGCCAGTTTTTCTTCCAATGAAGGACTAATATCTAGAACATATAAAGAACTCAAAAATCAACTCCCCCAAATTTAAAGCCCCAATTCAAAAATGGGAATCTGATATGAATACACAACTCAGATGAAGAAGTATAAATGGCAAATGAATATATGAAAAAATGTTCAGCATGCTGTTCTTTCAAGAGATTCAAACTAGTACAACACTGAGATTCCATCTCACTCCAAAAAGAATGGTTATTATCCAGAAATCAGCCATTAACAAATGCTGGTGTGCATATGGGGAAAGAGGAACCCTTCTCCACTGTTGGTGGGAGCACAGACTGGTGCAAACACTGTGGAATCTGTGTGGTGATACCTCAGAAAACTAGAACTAGAAGTCTCATTTGACTCAATTATTCCCCTTTTGGTATTTTCCCAAAAGAATGAAAAGCATCATACCATAGTGTTAAATGTGCACCCACATTTATAGCAGCACAGTTACAATAGCTAAATCTTGGAAACAGATCAATCCCATCAACCAATGAATGGATAAAATGCAGGGTTTTTATACAATGGAGTATTACTTGCCATAAAGAAGGATAAAACTGAGGCATTTCTCAGCAAATGAATGCACATAGAGACCATGCTCTTAAGTGAAATAAACAAGGCACACATGTAAATATTACATTGTTTCTCTAGTGTGAAAAAATGGAAGTCTAAATAAGGACCAAAATGGATAGTAGATACTATAAAATAAGAAGTGGTCCAAATGAGAAGGGAGTGGCTCTGAAGCAAGACCAGCAGATTGCTGTAGCTGCTGGTTTCAAACAGGAGCCTAAAGAGAATTCTTTCTGTGGTCTGTTGGCCATTTCAGAACTTTGGAAATGTAATGGTCAATTCATCAGAAAGAAATAGCAGGTGAGTGTGGCAGACTTTCGGAGGCCTGCAGGAGAGAGATGTTGGCGCCTCGGGACCTGCACAATGCAGTTGACTTGGGGTGCCAGGAGAACAAGGAGCTCCTCCCCTCTCTGGAGGGTGGCAGTGAGCCTGCCAGCAAGCAGGCTGAGAATCAAACATCTCATGTCGTCCTGTCCCCTGTCCTGTGTCCCCCCTTCCTTAGCAGTGGGAACCAGTTAACTACACATCTTGTGAAAAGATTGGCCGTGTTATTTAGTATGAGCTCCCCATATGCAAAGATATGGACAACCATTTGGAAGAAAACAAGAGACAATATGACAGTGAAGATCTCTGGCTGTCAAGCTTTGAAATTCATGCTTTCTTATGTCCTGTTCTGTTCTGTTTTATTGTGTTTAATTTTACCCCCTTTAAAATAAAATAAAAAAATAAAACAAATGAGAAGGGAAACTTGGGAGGGAGAAGGGAGAAAGGAAGAAAGGGAAGAAACGAGTAATGAATGATAAAACACAAATGAAGGCTTTGTAAATAATGAGGAGAAGAGGGGTTGAAAGGAAGGGTGGGGAATTTGGGAAAAATCAGAAACAAGATACATCATGTACAGGCACAAAATTCCTATGGTAAAGGTGATCATTATGTATATCTAAATTGTACCAATAAAATTAATTGAAAAATCATATATTTTTACTCAGATCCATGTTCATCGCAGTCCTACTTTACTTACCAATAAAAGGAAAGAGAGATTCAGGCCTGTTGGATTATAGTCCTTTTAGGTGGTGATACTAGATGAAGAGATAATAGTTTTGTTTCATGTTATAGTAACTATGCCACTAGGTAAATTCTTCTCTGCATTACTATCAGAAAAATATTGAGGCAATTTTTTTATCCATACCATGTCCACAGGTGGATAGGAACTGATAAATTATGGGCCACAGGTAGGCTAGCATTGGTTTTTAAAAACAATTTAAAGTATGGAACAAATTTGTAACATATTTTCTATGATTTCTTTTACACTGCAACTGCAGAATTAAGTAATTTAGATAGAAATGAAAAAGCACTAGAGACGCAGCTTGATGCATATAACAGAAAAACCTATGTATTAACTTGCCTTTCACTGAGTATTCTACTGTATTATACTAGAGTCTCTTGCTTCTATGGAGGAAAAGAATTTTATTTTTGTACTAGGGATCTAACTCACCACTTCAAGCTTGTCAGGCAGGTGCTTATCCTGCTGAGCCTAATCCCTAGCCCAAAATGTGAAAGTAATATTTTCCCTTTTTATTTTCTAGTGAGTCAAATAAGTTAACATTGTTGTTTATCATTTTGTTCTTTAGTCTCTACAGGTGACTAAAACCATTATATATACATGTAAGTACATATATATATAGACGTGTTGAAGTTTATTGTGTGATTTTTTTTTCTTTTAAACTGGCAAAGACATAAGATGTTAATAACAAGTGTGGCATAATTTCTTGGAATTCACAGACAGCCTTAAGTATGTGTGCATATCTATGTCCTTTCTACCAATTACTTTACTATTTTATGACAACACTCTATCTATTTGCATGTGGGTAAATCAGGTAGAACTGATCATTCTAATTGCTTTCACTTGCTAGGATTCCGTAAGAGAGTCTCATGCTTCAGAAGCTGTGTAGAGATTGCTGCTCTTCACAGGGCTGTGTGGATGAAGCTTGTTGAAATGGGACAATAAAACAGGTTCTGTACACAAGTGTAGCCTTTGTTTACTTGGAAAGATCACTGAGTATCATTTTTGTTTTTGCTATAACCTTGGAGATTATAAATCTCCCTAGAGAAATGTTAGAAGGGTAGGGGCTACAAAGAGTTAAGAGAAAGCAGAGAAAGTGAGAAATGAAAAAGAACTCCACTCCCTGAGGGTCTCTATTTACTTTTCTTTTAAAAAAAATTTCCCCTATTCTTTACTGAAATTTATCAGTACTTTTTGAAATCATAAAGTGTATTACCCTGTTCAGGACCCAAAGAATTTTATAGTACATACAACTTCCCTGTAGGTCTTAAATTTAGCCTGATCAGTATTCATCATTCCTGTGAAGAATAAACAGAAGCTTAGTCCCACTGGGAAGACAGCGTCTCAAGCATGAATTGGCCTCCTTTTGTTCTTTGCCTCTCTTCTTCCCTTGAACCCATAATCCAGCTCTATCAAAACATCACTAGGAAGTGCTATCAAACAATACAGCATCAACCATATTAAACTTCCTAGGATAAGGAAAGTAGTGGGATTGGGAACAGTATGAAATTATTTTACAGAAACCCTTGAAATAATATTTTTAAGGCTACACCATTAGGATGGAAGAGAAAAATGGCAATACTGTACAAGAACAAGAAAATAAGTCAAGGATTTGAAGCAGTTATTGTGTGTTAATCTTGGCAATACCATCATAATATGTATATTTCCTTAGAAGTTTATTAAAAAGTGTGTGTATATATGTGTGTGACACAGAAACAGAAAGACAGAGACACAGGGACAGAGAGAGACAAGGAGACAGAAATAAAAAGAGACCTGAGTGACCAATGCATTAAAGAGTTTGGCAACAGTAGAGTCTGACTTGCTAAGCTATTAATTGAAAGATGGAAAGGAAAGGAGTCCAGACATTTTAATTCTCTTTCCCTGATTGTGTTTTAACCCAGAAATGGAGCCTGTAAGACCGCTTGCATCGTCTTCCATGTCTCTTCGATCCCTCACCACCCCTTCAGTTGCATGAGGAAATGGGTTGAATAATTATGGATTTGAGGATGAGAGAGAATGTGAGAAATCCACAGCTATATTAACCTCACTTTAGTCTGCCACCCTTCCTTCACAGTTTTTAAGTAAACATTTGTATTTCAGAGACATTTTGGTGACACTTCCTTTTCTTCCTTAACTGACTAGTTTATGATGTTAATAAACTATGTTTGTTTGTATGTTTAGTTTTCATTCTTAGTCTTTTGCCCTGGAGATGCTGTTTGTCTTCTTTCTCCTTTAGCTGACATGGAGCCAGAAGCCCTGTGAGAAATACCTTCGGCACTGTTCAGGGATGGGGCAGGCTCTAGCAGTGACCTTTAGATTTCTCACAGAGCAGACTAAACATTCCAAAGTGCTCTAGAAACACAGTTAGAATTATATGAGTTGAAAGGAAACTCTGACTTCTGATAATTCAACTTATTAACCCAGTTTCTGTCAATGCAGTGCCAGAAGTCAAGTTAACCTCCACCCAATCAAGTGTCATGGTATAGTTTGGGGTGACTGGTTTTATGGGGTATAAGAGGAGTGCTGACAATTTGAGACCAAATCCTAATTCTGTTGCTCGGAGGTCGTAGGTTGATAAACATTTTTAAATTTTCTAAACCTTACTTTCTTAACCTATAAAAGTAGAATGATGGCATCTTTTCTCATGGTCTCTTACTATATAAGGTATCACGTGGATAGCATGATGAAATGAATGGAAAGGCATTTTGTAAACAGTAGATGTATGGGCTACATAAAAACAGGATTTATGGGCCGGGGATTTAGCTCAGTGGCTTAAGTGCCTGCCTGGCAAGCGCTAGGTCATGAGTTCAATCCCCGGTACCAAAAAAACAAACAAACAAACAAACAAACAAACAACAAAAAAAAAAACAGGATTTATTCCATCCCACCATAAAGGCGCACACCACTTGAACAAGCAGGGGAAGACAATTAATCGTGGTGTCGTAACTATCATACCAGCTTCCATCCATACCCATGCTTTCTTCTTCACACAGAACACTCTTTGTACTATTTACTTGGGAATGGCTGTGGAAGAAAGACATGGTGGAAGAGTTATAAAATTAAACTCTTTAAGTCCTGTTCTGATATTTTAAATCTAGATCTATAAAAAATATTGTGTTTTAGTTTATATCAATGAGAAAAAGGTTAGATTCACTTCCATTTTAGCTTAGAAAAATGTATCTTACATATGTACCTCACATATTTTAAATGTAGCATATACCATACCTGCCATAGTATATAGACTAGTATTTTCCACATGAGCATAAACTATTAATATGGTGGTATAAAATTAAACCAAATTCAAAGATTATGCCACTTTTTTCACAAAATTTTCTTTACAAAAATTTCCTGAAACTTGCAATTGACTTTCTATGCATACACAAATGATGAAGAGCTGATCTATGCTGCAAACATTGAAATGAACTGATAACTGTCCACGGCTCTCAGTGGGTCTGTCTTGTTAAGGAGGCGCCACAAATCTATGAACAGTGAGGCTACTGTCAAGATGCCCCCAGGGTGGCACTAGGAAGTCCAGCTTGCCAGGCTTTTTACCAGAGAGACAAAAGAAGGACAACTCTGGATATTTAAATAGAACCACTAGAATAAGCTAAGGAAATGATATAATATATGGTTTCATTTATTCTGGAAATTTTTGCAATTTTTAGTCAATACAGTATGTGAAAATAACAAAACTTACAATATTTGAACTACAACATTTTCTGAAAATAGCCACCACTACATCTACCAAATTTGAGTCTAACATCTTGAATCTATCACTACCACTCTAATTTCATTCCTATATCACTGACTTATGACACAATTTACAAACCAAGGAATCTAGCAGGTAGAATGCCTAGTTATCAGATGTGAGGACAGACTATTCCTTTATTAAGTTTCAGATCAAGTGCTCATAAAATTAAAATTATCTGGACTCTTCCTGTAATCTCCAGCCAAGAAGAAGAAACTCAGTAACCAAATTAGAACAGTTTGTCCTGAGATTGACTTTGAATATGAGTCTTGATAAAGCATAAGTAACATTTAAGTCTTTCAACTTAAAAAAATGAGTCCAGTTTGTTTCTAAGAATGTAGAAATTTTAAACAGAACTCATGAGTCTCCAAGCAATGTTTAGGTGAGAATCAACCTACTCTTACATCTTGTACTGTGTGAAATTGGCTTCAAGAATTACATAATATTAATAAAATGACCAGTGAGTGAGATCTGATACCCAGTTAAATAAAAAATGTCCTATAATTGGCATGGAATGAAATCAAAGGACAGTGTAGCTATTTTCCTGAAATGGACATTTCAGAAAACAAAAACACACTATTGTGCTGTTGTTTTATTTCATGTGTTGTCAGGAAGCAAAAAGTGTCATAGTAAGCTGTTGTCATGTTTTTTGTGGGGACTTTACATTCACTGAATTGCATTGTTCTTAGAAGTAGAGATTCTTATTTATGCTTTACAAACAGAAATCAAAGATCAGTGATAGTAACAACATGTTCAAGTTTACATGCTTTTAGATTGTTGAATTGAGGGTCAAACTAAAAAAATAAAAAAGAAAAGAAAAAAGTGACAAGTCAATGGAAATTAACTTTCTTGAGAATAAAATTAAAGTTACTCTATTTCTCATTTTATATTAACTTTGTTTTTCATGTTTTTGTCTTCTTATTCACTAAAGGAATGTCCTGAGTTCCAAGTCTGATTTTCATTGCTTTAGATTAGGAAGACCTAAAGAAAGAAAAGCAGTTATTGCTCACAAAAACTTGAGTTTTTTGAGGGGTCAAACATATGAACTACAGGTAGTATCTATAACTCTGCTCATCTTCTTAAGCCAAATTATCCCAGGAAGAATTGATAACTATTTGTGATCTATGTACATATTCTGACTCTGTCTAGAAAATAAGGACACCATTGAAAGCTTCAAGAATCATGTAAATAGACAAAATAATGATGGACTAGAGAAGGAATTCTTTCATATATCCTAATATTGACAGCTTCTAAACCTGATATAAACAGGTAAAATCCTGCTTCCAATGAATGATAGTAAATTAAATCCCCATATAATATAATATCACCATATAGATATACTCAGAGAGGTTTAGCTTAGATTAAGGAGATTTCATACCTTGAGTCTTAGCAAAATAATATAGATTCATCAAAGTTAGTAATGACAGAGGAAGTAATTTATCTTCCATGTCTTTTTTATTGACGTTTTCATATTTCTTCATGAACACTAAGAATTGGCTTGGTGATGGTCTTGGAGATGCATAGAATTAACCTTTTAATTGTTTGCCAAATTCCATAATGGATGGGTAGGGGCAAAAACTATTTTGGGAAAGAAATAGATACTGACATTACCAAGGGACATTGGTTAATGTTGAAGTCTAGGAATAGATCTATGCTGTTTTTATTCATAATTCTATAGTTAAAATTTGGCAATAGCTAAGTACCTTGCCCCTTGACAGATATATAGAATTGGATAGATGAAAAATTGAATAAAATATGATGATTCTTTCCCAATTCATGTTAGTAAAAAACCCAGTACTATACTGGCTTTCTCCCTTCTCCCTCCAATCCTGGTGTTTGAACTCAGGCTGTTCATACTGAGCTCCATCTCCAGCCCTTCTTAATTTTTATTTTTATGTTCAGAAAGAGTCTGGGCTCAAATTTGTGTTCTTTCTTCCTCAACCTACCACAATGAGGCAGGAAGGGATGTGTGGCAAAGCCAGATGGAGAACTGTGATAGATTCCAAATACACATGCCAATTAATACTCAAGGTGCTATACATGGACTTTTTTCCAGATTTCCATGATCCTGGAAGAAATGAAAAGATGGGAACATCGCAAGGTGCTTGCTATCATGCCTCTTTATGATTTCCTGCCCTGTGTTCCCCAGAGTGTACTTTTATTTTTGCTTTTAATTTTTTCTTTCTTTTGTTCAGCCTAAGTTTGCTCTGCAAAGCCACTTTCCCCTTATTTTCCACTCTCACTTTTTCACATAAACGCTGTCACTGTGTTTGCTTGTCTTGTTCAATTTTTTGTTCAAGACAAGAAGAACCTGGTAATGTTTAATTCTCAAGCCATTTCTAAAAGGAGTTACCCAGTAACAAGAGCTCTGCAGTTTCAGGCTTCTATCACCATGTCTGACTGTTATTTTTTAATGGAAGAAATCCTTGTAGGTATGAAAGTAAACATAAGGAATTACTAATAAATTAAGCAACACTAAAAATCAACTCTCTTTAAGAGTTCCCTGAGTATCAAATCTGTATTTATGCATACTGAAAATATTTATCATTATTCAATATGAAATAAATTCTTGAAAATTTTCTTGTTTCTGGAGAAATGAGCCCAGACCTATTTTAAATATTACTAAAAATGAGGTCTCCTCTTTGTTTATGTCAAAATCATTGTCCCACAAAATAGCTAGAATATAGACTGGTGACAGTAGGATTATTTTTTATTTTTTTATTAGAAGGGATTTATTATCAGAAACAACCGAACAACTCTTTTCTGCAGGGCAAAAGAAGTTCCCATAAGGAAAAGCAGGAGCTTCTGTTACCATTCAGTTTTGCCTCGTGATCATGACAACAAATTTACTTAGTCTTTTATGTTTAATTTTTCTATCACCCAGTTATTTTTATTGATATATCCTCTCTCCATTTTAGGCTGCTATCATCTTCTGATTTGTATGCTCTCTCTCATTCCCTCTCTCCCCCTGTCTCTCTCTGTCTTCTATCATCCTCAGACTGAGCTGGCTTCCTTCTTTCAGGTAGAACTCACCATGTCATCTACAACAATCAACAAAAGACAACGCCCATACATTCAAAGGCTTTCTCATTGCTCGCTGAAACCTCATCGCTTACTGGTGCTACCTGCCAATTTGAAAACATACAACACATTCACTGCTGTAAACTCAAGCAGCATTTTCACTAAGGAGTGGGTGAAATCCTCGACCTTTTAATTATCTTGAAAGCAAATAGTAATTAAACATTTTTCCTAACGCTGGGAAGCTAGGGTGGTGAAGGCAAGAAAGCTAGGGATTGGAATCCATTATGTGGCTGAGGTTTCTGTCTGGTTGATTTAAGCAGATTGAGGCCGAGCAGTCGCACATAACTGCCTCAGGTAAGGGAGCACAGCGCTCCTGTGGGGTTATCAGACCTGCCAGGCCTTGAAGGCAGTGCAAAGCCCTTCCAGTGGGAAGTTCTTCATAAGTGGCTGCATGGCATCCATGGGATTATCCCAGCCCACTCACACATCATCTGGCTTTAAACTTCAGGCCCTCTGGCAAAGAAGAGACGAAACCTTCTATTGGTCTCTCCTCCCTCTTATCCCTCTGCTCTGCCTCTCCCACCCTGTTTCCTAGCAGCCGCTGGCTGAGGCCTGCCCTTCTCTGCCAAGCACCAGGCTGGATTAGCTGCAAGCCAATAGCTGGGGGTCAGGATTAAGAGGCCAGTGTGCACTTTAATACAAGCTGCCTATAATTAATGGCATTATTAATAGCTTGACTGAAAAATTCATTAAAAAATCCATTAAAAATAAATACCCTTTTACAAAAGGCATTGCCTTGGGTAAGAAAAACAGAAAAAAAGATAAAGGAAAATTGATTGGTAGCTTTCAGTTCATGGAAAGACAGACCATAGTTCAAACTGATTAAAATTGAACATTTTAGATTAAGCACCCTTGCCAAAATATTCTCTGTAGTTACTCAATATGAAAATATTATATGTCACATATTTACGTTTTTATGCATCAAAGATTGTGTTATAAGATATACAGGTAGCTACTTGAGATAACTTTTTCCAAATTAACATTTTTGACCCTCAGTAACAGCAGAAGAACCCCGTGAAACACAGTCAACTACATCTGATTGACCCAAAGCGGCAACTGCAGAGGATCTGGGGAGAAAAAAGTCTTCCCCATAAACTCACAACTCTGCCCAGTTCTTAGCAACTTGAATCTTCTTTGTCTTCTAGTGCAGCTCTTTCTCTGCGCTAGTAGCACAGATAGAGATCTCTTCTAATCCCACCACAGTTCTGCCGCTCCCTGTTTCTGGCTCTGTAACTTGCAATCGATCTTATTGAGTTTTGCCACAGCCTAAGTAAATAGTGAGGATGGTGATGACAATGTCTGTGGTTCAATGTCTGCTCAGAAAGCAAAGTAGCAATGGGGAGGGCAAGATGTGCCAGACACGCAGTCCTCCCCCTGCTTCTCTGTGAAAGTTTGTGTTTATACTAACAGATCTTTTAGCTCAACTTCTCTCTGGCTCTAATCAGCTCATTGGTGTGTGAGATGAAATTGTCTCCCAGAAGTACAGGCGACCGTGTCCTCTTAAGAAAAGGACTCCATTCATGATAACATTTGCTGGAAGAGAGCTTTTATTCACTTCACCTGTTTTGTTGTGCCTATCGAACACAAAGCCAAGTAGAGATTAGGCAATTATCTGGTTAATAGGATCAACATAGACAAGAAGTTCATTCAATAGGCATTTCTGACTGCACACCACGCACAGCTCAGGCCTCCGTGTGATGAGAGGCACAGGATGAGGAGAGAACATGGTGCTGCTCAGTTCATACTGTGATAAAGGAAATGAGACATAAACACAGTCAACTGATACACAGTTTATAAGACAGAGCAGAATCATATGGGATTCTGTGCATTTGAGTCTCGACTGTAACAAGGTAAACATAATATGAGTGGTTATGCAAGGGCAAATTTCTCAGAAAAGGCAAATCATTGTCTTCATACATTCAGAGATCTGCAGCTCACCCCTTTTAAACTAGATAATTTCAGAATGCATGCTCTTTTTACCTTTTAAAAGGCGTTAAATCCCCTTTGTTGCTATCATAGCAAGTTCCCACAATTTTTACTGAAATGGTATTTAACTCCTGGAAAATTTTCAGAAAGTTATTTTATCTGGGATTCACAAAGGCACTCACAATATTATGTTAAAACTCTGTCACTGTTTCAGTTCTCACTTTTGCCTACTCTGTCACTACTTGGAACAGAAATCTGCTAAGTTATCAGCACACTGTGGTAGATACTGAGTAGTGAGATTCCCAGTAGAAAGATAGTGATTAAACTGTTACTGCTTTGTTGACTTCCACTTTGGTGCCAATAAAATATAGCTCTAATTAGCAATGTGCTGAATAACTTCCCGAGAAGGAGATGGTCAGGCCAGCATTTTCTACTCTCTGCCAGTTCTCATGGTCACTTTTGCCTAAAGTGTAACATTTGCAGCTTTATGAGATTGTGATATTTAAGAATAATTGCTTTGGAGTGAGACCTTGTGCACTCTTTCTGCGTGCACGATTCATGCCGTATAACTTGTACTTCTATGTTAATATGAAAGCATGCAACACTGATAAAAGTATTTAAAATTTGGCCATTTTGTCCATAGGTAGAAAACACACTTAATGTACTTCTGGAATGTCTGATAAAATCAAGTAGTTGTTTTGACATGTGTTAGGGACAGGCTGCGTCCAGGCAATAGAAACAAATAGGTATGAAGGAGAGTGGGGGGCCAAGGCTAGGAGAAATTCTGTAGAATGGAAACAGGATGATATAAGAAGGCCACTTAAAAATGAGGTCACACTTTCTTTCCCTGTCATTTCATGTCTTCCAGGTCCACCAAGGGGTGATAGGAAATACTGATTTTTAAAAGATAGATATTGACCATTAGGAAAACAAGACCCAGCAAAGGCTGATGAGGTTAATGACTTGTTTTTTGTTTTTCTTAAATACTGTATTTCTCAGTGTTTGAGTTTGCTAGAGAGTTTTCCCATTTTAAGTGCTCTATTTTCATCAGATGAGAACCAAAGGCTTGCAAACATGAGATGGAATGTATGTATCCTAGATGTGGAGAAAAAGTGTCAAGGATTAGAAGTAAAAGAAGACATTTCTGTGATACAATTCTCATATGTTTCCATAAGGATTAGAAGTGAAAGAAGACATTTCAATGATACAGTTCTCACATTTTCCGTCTCCAGTGACGGGAATAGATCCCAACATAGATGATGTAGACAGATCTCAGCGTAGACTCTAGACCATTCACTCTTTCATTCAGGAAATAATTATTGAGCACCTGCCTAATGCCAGTAACTATTCTCAGAACTGGGGTTACAGCACATAACAAAACCAAAATCCTCTCCTTGTGGCCTTTGTATTCTAATGAAGCGATGAATGATAAGACAGAGATGTAAATAGCTATGTAGCAAGTTAGACAGAGAAGGATGTATAAATTAAGAGAATATCATAAGAAACTTTATGAAAGGGTGACATTTCAGGAAAGTTTTGAAACAAAGGAAGAAGAATTTATGTGGACTTCTATAGAAAGCTCATTCCAGCAGACAGCACAGCAAGAATAAGTTCTTAAAAGTGGAACACAATAGTAATAAGAGGGCTTTTCTCAAAATTAAACACACTAATGGTCAGTGGGTGCTGGTAAATACACTCAGAATTTGAAGACTCATATATGGCCAAATGGAAGCTGATGAAGAAAGCGTGTTATGAATCTACCCAAATACTGAGAACCACTGTTTTGAGTCTGCTATCATTCTAAAGAACTTTTTTCTGAATTTAATATGATAAATTGAATGGTATTAAGGAATGCTTGTTCTAAACCCTACTAAATTTGATTGAAAATAATTTCCAGAGCTTAGATGTATAGCACGTCCGTACCTGTAATCCTAGCACTCTGGAAAGTTAAGGCAGAAGGATCAAAAATTCAAGCCCAATCTGGACAACCTAGTGAGTTAGTGAGACTGTGTCTCAAAATTTAAAAAATAATTGAAAAGGCTGAGTATGTAGCTTAGAGTAAAGGCGCTGAGTTTGAGCCCCATTATTGGTGAATAAACTCTGCCGGACAGGTTTTGTGTACAAAATGCTAATTTAAAACAAATTCTTTTTCTCAATGTCTTCTGGATCAGCTTTGCTAGTATGTCTTTTGTTCAGTAAGAATCTATTCTTACAGAATATGCTAATTAATAACACATATATCATATGCCAGCAATCTACTCACTTATATGATTATTTAACAAATTTATGTTGAGAACCTACTAGATGCTACTTACTCTTTACAACCTTCAATGTGAAAAAATGAAAGCTAACTGGTCCTTGCCCTCAGAGAGTCATTGTAATTTAATTTGGGGGTGCCTAAAGGCCATATTTGATACAGAATAGTAAAATCTACAACCCAGATAAGCTCAGAACACTATGGAAACATGGAGATGGGAATCTCTACCCAGAATTGAGACAGGTAGGTTTATTAAGGAAATACTTTAAGATGACATATTAAAGGATAAGGAGAACCTACTCAAGTGCAGAGTAGAGGAGAGCATTTCTTGTAAATGGAGGAAAGAGTAGAAATTCAAGAAAGGGTAATAAAGCCATTAATGAAGAATGAGTTTGAATGAAAGGAGCTTATGGAAAATGGGACTGGACAAGAGGGGAGAAAGAACCCGGTGCAAAAAGGGTCTGGCTAGTGTTATTTGAAGAGAAGATATGTATATTTCATCTGTTCAGTGCTATGATTGACTCTGTATTCTAGAATGGTATTCAGATTAAATGTGAGGATGGTACTGTAGAGGTATAAGAATTAGTTACAGTTTATTGAATTCATTTGAAGAAGAAATTATGTGGGTATGAAATAAGACCCTATGAATTAAAACAATTTAAAATAACAATTAAAATAGCAATCATGAAGCCTACATATCTCTATATCTATATCTATATCTATCTATATCTATATCTATAGATATATAGGTGTAAAGTACTTAACAGACAGAATGCAGGATGGAAGTTTTTTAGGATAAGAGAAGAGTTAGGGATAACTACAGATTCCTGGCTTAGGAAAAATGAAGAATTCATCAAAACCAGAAAGGATCATATTTGGTGTAAATGATAAAAGTAACATTGCATATCTTGATGCTGGCAGATCTATGCGATATTCTTATGCAATTGGCCAGTCATCCATAGGTATATATGTAAACCCAGAGAGGTAAGATGTATATAAATCCAACAGATTTCTTTTCTGAAGTCTCATTGCAGTTTGGTTATATCTCAGTTGACAGCTGATATATTTGGTATATTGTACTTAAGTTTGTACTTAATTGTCTGTTGAATGCCTTCCTTTATAAAAAGTGAACTCTTCCAGGTTGGAAAGTTTATTTTCTTCAATTATTGTCTCTATTGCAGGAATTCTCAGACTATCACACTGAAGGCAGGTTTCTGTGTGATTCATGCACATGGAAGAACACAGGGAAATAAATTTTCTCCTCAGAGTGCATGAGCACGAAACTCAGGAAGATATATTTTTGTTGAAATTTAAGATTCTTCTTGACAAAAACTTTTTTGAAAACTCTTTATTTAAACTTAGCCCTGCAATATACCTGCAGAGACTTAGCTATCTTTACTACTGTATCCTTATTGTTTAGAATAGTACCTGGAATAAGATGATTGAACAACATATCTACTAAATATATGAAGAAATGTATAGTAGTACCATGTCTTTATTTGTAAACATTGCCCATAACTATTCTGAGTGTTTAGTAAAATGTCTTCAAGATGTATGATCTTGTATGGTCAATGAATTATTCAGTCTAAATTGTATTCCAAGAGAATGCAGTTTCAAAGAAGACACCACCATGCAGTTACAAAATGTTAGGATTACACCAGTCTGTTAGAATGCTTCTTGCTCTCAATTATATATTTCCTTCTTTTGTCCCTTTTAAGGTTAGGGTTAGGAGAAGATGTCGTCAAAATGAAACACCATAAAGTTGCAATCATTCCTTGCAGAAACTATACAGACAGGGTGGATGAGTGCCAAATTTTGTCATGGGTCTTGACAAATTCATTTTCCTAACTTTCCTCTTCTGTATAAGTTCTTGCAATTCATAATAACAGGTTCAACTGCCTCATATTTTTAATGTCATATGTGCAATTTAGATTTTCTACACAAAACCATCATAACTCATCTATACATTAGTATTAATTAAAGATAACACTTAAGAAATTTTTAAGATGTGGGGGAAAAAGATGCAAGGGAGAGAGAAAGCATATGAACAGAAAACCTGAAAGGGGAACAGAAAACCTGAAAGAGGAAAAGTTCAGATGGAGAAAAGACAGAACTCTGAAACAACATTTTCCCTCTGGTAAGAGAAAGGATAAGACATTTTGATGCCCTGTAAAAGCAAAGTTGGAAGCATTTCTTATCTTGAATTGAAGTTTTACACTCTAATACTCCAAAATACTGCAGGAAAATTTCTCATTACTTCTTGAGCGTTTTCTTGTCAGTTGGGGGTAGAGGTGTCAGCATACTGGAACGGGGAGTGCCGCTTATATAGCAACTGTGGCCCTGAGATTGGTTCAAATTCAGAAATGTTGATTGGCTTAAATGAAGGATTGTGATTATTCCAATCAAGTGTGGACGCAGCCCGGGCATCTGGAATAGCCATAGCTGTCCTGGCAGTGATTCAGTGAGGGTGCAGGGCCACATGAGCACTGTGACAGTTTTTATGTCTCTAGAAAAAAAAATGGTGAAGCTGAAATCAGGGAAAGCAAGCTATGTTCATCAGAGTCAATCAGGTTTCATGGAAATTGAGGTTGTTAAGAGTGATCCCAGATGCTTCCCTTCCTGATCTTAATCACATTAGTGTTCCCCAAACCCACTTTTCAAAGAGACAGCAACAGCATCTGAGGAGTCAGAAGCAAGGGAAGGGGCACTATGGCTGACGGCTAAACTGAACTCACAACCATTAGAATACAGGCAAATGGACACTGAATAATCAGGGAGAATAGTGAAGCCAGTTGTTTCAGTCTATGGCACAGGTGGGGTGGAGAGAGCTGTAGGGGAGAAGCACAACAGCTGTTGGCCAACCCATGTCCAATCAGGTTTCTCTGGAAAACTGGAAAGTCTAGAGCTGCTTCTCTGTCTCAGTTTCTGCTGGAAATTTCAGAGTTCCTTTCTGAAGACAGTCGGAAGCTCTTCTTGTTAGCTCAAGGGATGAAAACTGGGGAAAAGAAGGGAAAGGCTCTACCTGAAGCTGGGAATGGTCTCTGTTCCTCAATGAGTCACCCACAGGATGAAATCCTTACAGGGCTATTTACAACAAGGCAATGTACATCTTTTTTTGTTATTATTATTGACTTTCATCACCTCAGGCCGGAATCTCCCATCAGGTCTGTGCATTGTAGTGAAATCTCATACACATGGATAACAAGTGCCGAG
>PVJX010005373.1:32428-86096 GCA_004027295.1 Dolichotis patagonum
AAACAAATTTTTTTCTTTTTTATCAAAAATGAGATATTATAGTACCCATTGATCATTTTCTGCTATTCGGTTCAGAAAGCCCTGTAATTCTTTCACTATATGCATGGCTTTATACTATTGTGTTATGTTTGATATTATTGTAATTGAAACTATGCTCAACTATAGCAGAGTAAGAGATATGGTGTTAGATACTGTTGATATCCAGTTGACATAATGTACTGTGTTGCCTATGTTGTCCTGTTCTGATCTGCTCTGTACTGCCCCCTTTTGTTTTATTCTCTTTTAAATTTAAAAAAAAAAAAAACATTTAAAAAAAAAAAAAGGTCATCAAACTTACACCGAAGAGCAAAGACCTAATATCAGCAAGATAACCTCTGGCACCCTCAAAAGTCTTTGATCTAACAGAGACGCAATGTGAAAGAGAAAAAGAAGCAAATTAATAACAGGCCAGCAAACTGTGACTATTAAGTGGACAAAGCAAACATTAAATATGATAAGAGGTAGAGAATAATAGAGAATTGATTGTTTGGCTTCCCAAACCATTTCTTAATGTGCATATTTAAACAGATGAAAATACTCCATACTAAAAATTGAGGAAATGCTGCATATCACAAAGAACAGACTATACCCCCATCCAGGTCAAAATTTATTTTAAGAAACTATGCATATCCATCAGTTCAGAATTCATTGGCATAAGATCTTGCTTAACATCAGTAGATCAAAACCTAGAAGACAGAAATGTTGGTATACCAAATTCTTTTGCAACAGGGTGAGCCAGATTATTATATAAAGCTGGGAGAGCCTGGCACTGGATTCGGATTAGTCAACTATGTCATGTGTAGTGCTGAGAGTAAAGAAATACCAGAGACCTTTTCTTTCTTTTGGTGTTGATGGGGAGTGAACTCAGGAACTGGAACATGCTAGACAAGTGTCTGCCACATACCTGCTTTACTAGCCTTCAAAGATATTTTTAATTGGGAGGATAAAGACATGTATTTGGGGGGACACCCAAAACAGGAAGAAATGATACAAACTCAATGACTTGGCAAGAGCTGTTAAAGAAGAAAGAAAGAGCACAGTCTGAACTGAAACACGCCGGAACAGGAGAGGAAGGCAAGAATGTGGGCATTCAAGTGAAACCATGCCAAAAAAACACAGAAATATGAATTAAATAAACACTGGCTTGAAGGAACCTGATGCGAAGAAAATAAATATTTTTTAATTATTCAAAACTAGTCACGAGGTTGCCTGTTGTATAACAGAGGAACACCTCTTCTCAAAGTGTAGACTTTCCAACCAGTGGTCCTACAGAGATGGTGCTGAGACAGGCTATCCAGAGAGGCCCACAGAACAGACGGTTTGGCTGCAGTTTGCATAGGCAGCACCCAGCGCTCAGTTCTCTTTTCTCTTCGTGATTGACTCCACTCCACTCTGTGTTTGCCAGAAAGACTCATGGACTTTGGGGGCATGGGCCCTACTCCGTGGGCTAAAGATATTCATGACCATTAACCAAGTTTGAAAGAGGAATTAGGAGCCATATTAAATGATTTAGCAAAGAGGCTTTGGGGAATAAAAATGTGTCTTCAGGCAAAATACTTATAAACTAGACATCATCTTTGATTTACAATTTAGTGTTTTCTTCACTGTATCCAACATCCCCAGCTTGAGGGCTTCTGCTCCATGTGTCCTGATTGACTGCTCAAGGTGGGAGGGTCATTCTGTGCACTAAGATTAAGTCAGTGGAGTTAGAAATTGAGAAAAACACAAATAGGATTTTGATATTTTCTAAGTAGTTAAAATAATGTGTGTATTTCTCCATTTGTCGAGCAGAAAATGATTTTAAAAACTTTATTAATTTAGAAAAGCTGGTTATCACCCTCTTCTTGGACAACAGATACAAGATGAAGGCCTGAACTGTACTCTGTAGTGTGGGACAGCAAATATTCCTTTACAAAGCGTTTTCAGAAATGGATAGGAGATCTTTAAGTGCAGATCAAGGGTAGATTTCTTCATCAGACTTTAAGCATAAACAAGCATGAGAAGAAAATGAAAAATAACTGACTAAACTCAATTTAGGCACATAGTGTTTATGTTTGTTGTGTTGTGCATGTCAGGTAATTTAATGGTATAGGATATAAAAACAGACTGATGCCTTAAAAATCTAAAAGGAGTGATTATAATAATAAATAACTACATGGAAGGAACTACATGAGAGGAACAGGAAAGGAATTACAAATGATTAGGGAAAAACTTTATCTTTTTATGAGCCACATTTATATTCAATATTTAAGATCATCAGAATTATTGCCTATTACAAATATTTCTATAGAAGTATACTAATGAATATATAATTAATTGTTATACATATTTAGAGCTACCACTTTGGTAAATAAGTGCACAGAAATGTATGATTTATAAGTTCCTTATTGGTCATTTATTCAAAGAAACAAACTGATGGTCAAAAATTATCTCTGAGCAAATTTTACATGGGGAATGCTAATAGTATTGCTATTGAACAATTTAAAAGCTAATATGTACTTCCTGATCAGATTTCAAAATAATAAAATCCTTATCACTCTTTTTTGTATCCCAAATTTATTTATAATTGGTGAGAAGCCATGAAAAACCTTGTAATTATTTCCATTGAGATGTTCTTGGGTTTATATAATCAATACAAAAAAAATAAGAAAATTAGAGCTTGTACTGAGAAACAAGTACTCTAAAAAAATTAAAGCTTCTTCTAAGAAATCAATAAAATGTAAGAAGAGATATCAGGATGCACTATGGAACTTTGGGAACTGTGAACTGATAGCAGGATTTAGTGCAGATGGACAGAATGAAACAGTTCCACAAGGGAAGTGCATAAGCCATTGCCACCCCTCAAAACACAATGAAGTTCAAACCACTTTAATGGTAGGTTTGTGCCGTGCTTTGAAAAGACTTGTGTGACTTCAGTCTGTATGTTGGTTCCAGATTATCAGCTCTGTTTCTGGACTTGAGTTTTGTCTCCCTGAAAAAATGTTTATGAATTCCTAGGAAAATCCCTTCTCTCATGAATTCTGGATTTTTCATGAAGTAGATATAAAATAACCTGACTGAAATTTAATCTCTATTGCTTCAGTAGATATTTCCTGGATGGAAGTTATTGTTTAACTTTATTTTTCTACTTGAAACAAGTATGAGACATTTAGAACATACTGCATTAACTATTTTAACAAATTCATGCTTTTTCACTATTATTAACTATGTTATTTATTTTGTCTCCATGGGTCACAATATTCTGTATTTTATTTATTTTTAGTTTGGTATTGGGGATTGAATTCACGGCCTTGCGCTTACCAGGCAAGCACTTGAGCCACTGAGCTAAATTCCCAGTCAATATTCTGTATTTTAATGAAAAGCTCACTAGTATTGTGAACCAACAACATATTTCATGGAAATCTGAGCAAATTAAATGACCTTAAGCATACATTGAACATCTCAATTTCAAAAAAAAGAATTATAGTAAGCAAAGTAAGTAATAAAATCTGGATAAGAGAAAAATAAGACAAAATATCTTTACTTTTCACTCTTCACATCCCAAATAAACACTAACAAATAGTGATTCAGTTTGTTGTGAAGCAGGGGAGAAGCTGTGCAGGAGATCAGAGCTTACAGATGAAGAGACACAGTTTAGTGGTCTGAGTAAATCTCAGATTAGGCTGGTGACCTCTTTGCTCTGTGCTTGGACTTAGAGTAGTACATGAAACCTTTAGATCTGTAAATGCATCTATTAGTCACTCTTTTGTTCTCCAAGCAACTTATTTTACAATCATTTTTTTGTCTTGGAAATTCTGAGGATGGAAGCCAGGACCTTGTGCATGGTAGGCCAGTGCTGTACTGCGGAGCCACACTCTCAGCCGTCCTAACATTTTCTAACCCCATTGTTCTTTTAAGTGGCTAAAAACAACAAGAGGTCTTGCAGAACCCTGTGAGACTTCATATTCCCTCACTTTTTATCCCTTAGTCTCCTCGTTGAGAATCTTCTTTTCCTACAGAAAACAGTAGGACTTGTAAAAACTGAAGTAAGACACATGCACGTGGAATCAGCTTCTCTTTGTTTCTTCTTGAAAGATGTTTCATAGACTGCAGAGTGAAAAAGCGCAAGGATGATGAATATTATAAATAATAATGTAAAATAGAGAGAAGATGAGAAATTAGAAAAATCTGTCAGGTTTCTGTCTTTATGTCCGAATTTGAGTGAACCCCAGTCTCTTACAAACTCTTCACTTTCCCAAGTTGATAAAGGATCCCTGAATGCCAAAACAAAACCAACACACACACACACACACACACAGCTAGCAAAGTTGGATTTTTCAAGAACATTCGCAAAGCCATGGAACTTTCTTCAGGAATCTCAGTTGAGTTTAAAATAAAGACAAACAGAGGCAAGGCTCCAACCCTGGTCTTTCCAAGCTGGCTTCTGGCCTACCATGCAGCAGCTGACTCTGCTAACGCCTGCCTCAGGGAGGGAGGTGCTGCCACTGTTTGTATTGTGTGGGGGTGTTAATCTACCACCCATATCAAATTGCCTCAGCCCTAAGTGTGTTTGAAAGGTTCAGCTTGTGAGGTGGCTGAGGATTTGGGGGCAGGGTAGAAGAGCTTGGCTTTTCTTATCTCATTCAAATTGGTTTGTCCAGTTCTGCTACCATGTGTCTCACAAACATCAAGATGGGTGATCTCCCACGGGACTTTTAGTACATTTTCCTCTGTCAGTTGAGGATTATATCCTGCAATCTGTCCCCTAGCGCTTTATACATACCCATTTAAAATAACTCCAGTAACAGTATATTTAATTGGCTCAGGGGATGGTGGGGGCCTTCCCAGTATGATTGTCGTTTTGGTTCAAAGGAGAAGAATGAAGTTGATTCTGTGCCTTGTGTCCAAGTAACAATATGTGAAAAGATTCATTTAGTCCTTAATCCTTGTGGAGGGTCTGAAAGGAGCTGATCCTTTAACAGCCACACAGTGTTCCGCTTTAGAGCTGTTTTTCTTATTTATGTCTTGGTTGTTAAAGCTCTAAGTGTTGCCTTTATTGTTCAGTGAAGAAAAAATAAAAAAGGAAAGAAAGAAAGACAAATTGGTATTAGTAGCTCGCAAACCAATGACTCTGCACTTAAAAACGAAACCTACCAAAGTCTTTTAGGAGATAAAAGTTTGGTTTGGAACATTTTATGAGTCATTAGAGAACACACATTCGAGAACACCCTTATGTAAGATAACTGGTTTCTTCTGGAGAAAAATAAAACAATAAAACTTGACAAGGGAAAACTTGAGTAAACTGATGCAATATAAAGACAGTGTTTGACTGCCCCAACTGAATCTATTTCAACTGTACAGCCTTACAGAGGTCTAAAGAGTTTTGAAACAGGTATGAGATCACAATGGGTATTTATAGCAAAAAAAAAAAAAACCCACAATTTGGAATTTCCATTATTAAATATTTTAGGGGATAGAGATAAAAGTTTCTTCTCAATTCCTATTTTTCTGCTGCATAGCAGCAATAAACCAAATTGAAAAAATTTATTATAATATAGGAAAAGGGAAAGATAAGGGATTATATAGCTAGTTACTATCAAAGGCACAATTCTTATTATTTCTCAATAAATAGAAGCTGTATATTTCTATTTGTTCCTGACAGGTCTTACAGATGTTAATATCTTCTAACTATGAGAGCTAACTATGAGAGCTAACTGTGAGAGCAATTAAGTAAAAAAAAGCACCCAAGTTTCCAATGATGGATAAATGTAGGGTGCTGGCTCACAGTATACTAATAGATGAAATATTTCTTGATTTTTGCTTGGGTGGCAAATGACTTAGGCACTCATATCAATGTGCGTAAGTTTAGTGCAATGGAACAAACATTGAGAAACTCAGTTTGCATCAGATGTAAATTTTTTTGCTACACTGGATCATGACTTCAGATATCTTTCTAATTTAAAACAGACACATAAATGACATAATTTGTTAAGGTAGAACAGGATTCAATGAGAAAAAGGTCATGCCCAATGAAAATATATAAGCAAATCTCAATTACTAAAAGAACAATAGATAGCATCTAGTCTCCACTAAAGTCCTGATTTAGATTTTTTAAATATCTTTGGGAAAAAAATAGGATTCATACAGTGAGATCACATTTCAAAATAATTTAGACATTTAGGAAGAAAATACTAACATATAAATGTGGCCCTTAAGACTAAACTGAAAAAATTAAATGAAATGATTTGAAACTAAATTGGCAGTTAAACAATTCTGATATATTATTTAAGTAATTTTGTGAGAGGAAGTTTTGAAAGGAATCCACTTTCAAAGTTGTGAGCTATGTGTTACCATGAAGGTTTACAGTTCAGTTGTATAAATGAAACTGTAGCCACAGAGAAGAACAGAGGAGCACAGAGTTCTCATGGTCTTTAGTGAAATGGTACATGGTTACTGGGCTGGGGACTTAGCTCAGCGGCATAAGTGCCTGCCTGGCAAGCATGCGGTTAAGACTTCCACTGAATTACTCCTGATGCCCAAGTTTAGCATTCATTTATTTTTATAGCAGATAAATACATGGTAAAGACAGGTTATGGTCCTGGAAAACATCAAGCATGGATGTAACAATAGATATTTATGCCTCTCTAGATTTATTCTAAGCAATGTGGCATACTCCTCTTATTCCTCAGGACTGTGAGTACATTAGGGTACATGGCTATGGTGAACTAACACTGCAGATAAAATTAAGGTTGTGAAACAGCTGATTTTTGTTTGTTTTTTTTGGTTTATTTTTGGTACTGGGGATCAAACTCATGACCTTGCCAGGCAGGCGCTTAAGCCACTGAGCTAAATTCCCAGCCCAAAACAGCTGATTTTAAAACAGAAAGACTGTTCTGACTTATCTCAAAGGGTATAATATAATCACGTGGGTGCTCAAAAGTGGAAGAGAGAGATATAAATGCAGAATAGTTTTCAGACTGATGGAACTTTGGCTGACGATGGAATGTTAGCAAAGAGCCAATGAGTAGGAGTGGCTTTTAGAAGGTGAAAAAGGTAAGGAAATAAATTTTCCTCTAGGGCCCCAGAAAGTCATTTTGATGTTAGCTCAGTGAGGCCTATTTTAAACTTCTGACTTTCACAACTATAAGATAACACACTTGTGTTAAAGTAGCAATAGAAAATGAACACAGGCGTATACACTGCACCACTGTCCCTTCATGTCTCTCTGCTGGCTTTGCAAACAATGTATAGTTTCATCCAGCCTCAGTGTCTGGGCCTTGAAGTCAGTAGTCCATTGAAGATCACCTCCTTTGAATACTCCAGTGAAACCACTCTAGGACTGTCACCTAACAATCTTGGGACCCAATTTTCTTGTAGGCTCGAATCTCATGGCTATAAGGTTGGGCACCTAGGCATTAATGGTAGTCATTATAGATACATAATGCAATGTCATTCTAAAGATTATATTGTGAATCAAGTGAAATAAGTGTTAAATCTCAGGCTTTGAAATTTCTCCAGGTTTTTTTTCTTAGTACATGTTTTAGGACATAACGTTTGCATTTATTGTGGGAAGTCAGAATATGTACATAACACATCTTAATTCTTTTTTGGTCAACTTCCCATCCCTTCCCTCCCTGCTCCTTCCAACTCTTGATCTCTTTCCTATAGTTTTCAAGGCTCAAAGTATTTCTTGCATTACTTGGTCTGATACTCTTATTTCAAATCCACATTATTCAGGCAATAAAACTGATAAACTGAGTCTGAGAGAGATTAAATATTTAATAAATACCTCATTGTTACTCAGAGGTAGAAAAAAAACTAGAACATGGCTTTCTGACTTAGAGTAGAGCGTATTTTCCAGAACTTTACACTACCTGAATTTGATAGTACAGGTGTAATGTCTTAGAATATCTCCCAAAATAAAATGCTTGTTTTCCCTAAAATCTGACAATATTTCCATTTCCTTAATCTTGAAGCTCAAGTTCTGTACTTGGTGTCCTAATCTATCACTAATAACTTTATTTTCCTCCTGCTTACTCCCTTACTCCCTATCACCTATAAGCTCAGATTTACATCTAACCAGAAAACACACTCACAAAGTATTTCTCAAGTGTTAACCCAGCTGTGCTGCAGCCAATACCAATAGTGAGGAGTTAATCATACACTGTACTTATTTTAGCTCTGAATATTTACATGGCATAGTCTCTCTATCTATTTCAAAATAGCTAGCAAATCCACTGAAATTCTTTACTGGAAGATTTCTAAAAACTTTTTCAAGAAATTATCCTTTGTCTAAATTCCACAAAATAAAGCTTTATTCTGAAAGATCTCTTGTGGAAACTAGAGTATGTGTGTAGAGGTTGGGGCTATGCATAAATAATTTTCAAACAAAAAATTCTCTTCTTAAGTAGTCATTACTTTCAATCAAGTTTGTACAACAACCCAGTCAGACACATGAAAAACTTATTCCAGGTGGTGTATGCATTTGAATTATGTATACAGTTGTTAGACCTAAGCCAGCACCTCTGTTGGCTTCCCTCATTTCGTTGCTTCCTAGCTCAGACTTTAGTTACTGAATTTGTCAGAGTCTTAAACCCACTGTTGTACTTTATGCCATTGCTTTTACAGATTATTTTCTCCTGAACTATATCCATCCGTCCATTACTTACTTATTTATTAACAATATTATTTATTTATTACCTGGGCCCTGATGTGGCAGGGACAATGCTAGGCACTGGCAGGATTAGGAGAAAGGCTTGCAATTCAGGAACTCAGAAGTTAGCATGTAAGCAAATGAGATGGTAATTATGAAAATTACACAAAATCAGCACAGATGCTCTTAAATTTAAGGATGGAATTGTTCCTTGATAATCCCCACCTAAGTTGAAAATATGATAAAGTGTAAACATGTTTAATACCCCCTAACTTAATGAGCACCATTTGTTAGAACATAAGAAATTGAGTATCGGCTGCTCACCGTCCAGATCATGTGTCATACTGCACTGTAGATGCCCAGTGTGGACAAAGGTCAGAACTCAAAATACAGCTTCTACTGCATGAGTTGCTGTCACACAGTTGTAAGATGAATAACATAATGGGGAAGCATCGATAGGCAAATATAGATCTGCTCTTGAGAGAAACAGAAAATTACCTTAGTGGAGGGGATATGTTTAAAGGTAAAGTCTGGCTTTACCTCCGCATAGAGTCCAGATGACTAACACAATATTCACAATACTCACTCAATAAACCTTGATGAATGGGAACAATTTGTGATGAAGCACCTTGTGAAATACAGTTATACCTCCTAAACAATTTGTGATGAAATACAGTTAAAATGATGTCATTTGCAGATGACTTTGCTTCATAAACTTTTATTATTTGACTAGATACAGTGGTGAGAGAGTGGTGGAAATTACCTGGATAGGTGACTGGCCCATGTATTCATTGTGGGACCCAGCAACTGGACAAACATCAACCTTAGAATAGGACACCAAGATACACACTACCAACAGTTGACACTAGTGGGATTAAAGGACCAAACACTAACTCAAAAGAGGAAAATAACAAAATAAAAAAGCAAAATGCAATCTCAAATATCTAGTCCGCCAGAATCAAGTACAGGAGACACTGAATTAGAGGACTCCAAAAGCAACACACCAGAAATCTCTGAAAAGATAGCCAGTGGGGTGGGGGGAATCTCCATGAGGCTATAGAGGAAATCAAATTAGAAGTACTCTCCCATGTAAACATAGAAGTAACAACCTTAGTAAAGGAGTTCCTGAGCTCAGCTAAAGAAGAAATAGAGAAAAAAGTACAGTAGCATGGGAAACTGATTGAAACCTTGAATGAAAAATATAAAAAACAAGAAGAATTCATGAAGCAAACTGAAAGAGACATCCAAGAAACAAAAAATTCTATTCAAAGCATGCAAAACCATTTAAATGAAGCTGAGGATAGGATTTCTGACCTTGAGGACAGGATTGCAACTAGTGATCATGAAAGGATAGAACTTTTAAAAATAATAATAGCATGAAATGACAATCCAGAAGCTTGAAGATGATGCCAAGAGCAACAATATAAGATTAATAAGCACTAGTGAAGACGATGGAGTCAATACAAAGGACATAACTAAAATATTCACAGAAATAATAGCAGAAAATTTCCCAAATATAGGGAAAAATGTGATATGCAGATAAGTGAGGCATATAGAACACCAGTTACAATTAACATAAATCTACACCCAGACACATAATAATTAAGATCTAAGACATACAACATAAAAACAGAATACTAAACGCTGTTAGAGAAAAGACACAAGTCACCTATCCAGGAAAGCCCATTAGAATCACAACAGACTTTTCAGCACAAACCCTCAAGTCAAGACGTGCTTGGAGTAAGATATTTCAAGCCCTTAAAGAAAACAGTTTTCAACCCAGATTGATGTACCCAGCAAAACTTTCATTCAGAATTAATGGAGAAACAAGATACTTCCATGACAAAGAACAACTGAAGAAATTCATGCCCACCAAACCAACCTTAGAAAGAGCATTGAAGGACATACTAGACAGAGATTAAAATGACCATAATCCACAGAACAACAGAAAGAAACCACCAGGTAGGACAAGCAATTAAATAAGGGGGAAAAGCAGAAAGCAGATCTAGAGAAAACACTCCTAAAATTAACTAGAAGAAACCTAGAATAGCAAAGGCAACTCTGGGCAATAAAGACAAGGTTGCAGGCATCTCAATTCCTGACTTGAAACTGTACTACAAAGCCATAGTGATAAAATCAGAATGGTACTGGCAAAGAAATAGACCTCAGGATCAATGAAACAGATTAGAAGATACAAGTATAAGTACAAAGACACTCAGCCACCTGATATTTGACAAAGGAGCTAAACATGTTCACTGGAAGAAGGATAGCCTCTTTAATCAATGGTTTTGGAAAACTCGGCTCTCCACATGCAAAAGACTGAAACTAGATCCATGCCTATCACCCTGCACAAAACTAAAGTCTAAATAGATCAAAGACCTAAACATTAAAAGAGAAACACTAAATCTACTGGAAGATAGGGTAGGTAGAAGTCTTGGAGACATAGGAGTAGGCAGAGGACTCATGAACAAAACACAAACTGCATGGGAAATGCTTCAGAGAATCAACAACTGGGATCTCATATTATGAAACGTTTCTGCACTTCAAAGGAAATCACCACCAGAGTGAAAAGAAAACCCACAGAATGGGAAAGAATTTTAGCCAGCAACCCCTCAAAGAACTTTTATCAAGAACATATAAAGAATTGAAAAACATCAAGCCCCCCAAATTCAAAGGCCCTCTCCACAAATGGACATCCGAGATGAACACACAGTTCTCAGATGAAGATATACAAATGGCAAATAAATACATGAAGAAATTTTCACCATCACAGGTCATTCAAGAAATGCAAATTAAAACAACTTTGAGATTTCATCTCACTCTGGAAAAAATAGCTGCCATCAAGAAATCAACTGGTATCAAATGTTGACAAGGCTGCGGGGGAAAAGGAACACTGCTCCACTGTTGGTGGAAGTGCAGACTGGTGCAACCACTATGGAAATCAATATGAAGCATTCTCAGAAGACTAGGATTGGAAGCTCCATTCAATCCAGCTATTCCCCTCCTGGGTATTTTCCCCAAAAAACTGAAAAGTTCATATCACACTGATATATGTGCACCTATTTTCATAGCAGCACAATTTGTAATAGCTAAATATTGGAAACAACCAATATGCCTATCAATCACAGAGTGGATGAAAAAGATGTGGTATTTTTATACAGTGGAATATTACCCAGCTTTGAAAAAGGATGGTCTTGAGGCCTTCATAGGGAAATGGAGACATCTTAAAACTGTCCTCATTAGTGAAATAAATAGGAATCGTATTTATAAATATCACATTGTGTCTCTAATGTAAAAAGTAATAAGACACGTAGGAGTAATAAAACCCAAAATGTGCAATTGCTATTGTAAAAGAGAGAGGAATAGAAAGTTCTCTGAAGGATATAACTGCACGTATATTTAAATGTGTAAGATGGATGACCATATTACTGTTTTCGTTAGATCGTGGAGCAGAACTGTTAATGGTCTCATTGTTTGAATGTCTAATTTGTATGTTTTAATTTTATAACTTGAACAACTATTTCCAAGATGACAGTATGTAATTCATCAAGTAGTGATTTCTTAGTGTTTTTTGTTCTTTTATTTTTTTCCTTTGGAATTCTGTATTGCTGCTATACTTTTTTCTGTTTCATTTTGTTCTTTTTTTCTCTCTTTAAATAAAATTCTAAAAAATTAACATAAAAAATAACCTGGATATTTCAGTTTTACAATTTAAAAAGATTTTGAGTTTTTCCCAATAAATTATCTTTATTACCTACTCAGATTGAATAAATTTAATCATGGGCAGGATGCATAAATTTTTCAGGTTAGACATAGTACATTTGATTTCTGGGTTTGCTATTTATAAACATATGCCATAGGCTCCTCACTTCAATTGTAGGAGCCCTACTCTCCTTAAAAGATGTTGCATGTTCTTAGCAGATCCATCTTTCTGTTGTTTCTACTATATCTTTGACTTTATTATTATACTTTCATAAATTCTCTCAGGGCCATATTGCTTGGTCTCCTAGAATATTTTTTTTAAACCTGGGTGGAGGCCTCTATGGATCCCAGACTCTTTCACTCTGTGTGACTTAAAATCAGCATCATCTTAATGAAACCAAAGTCCGACACCACCTTAATCAGTACCTTGTCCCCTCCCTTGACTAGCTTCTGACTAGTCTGTGTGACTTAAAATCAGCATCATCTTAATGAAACCAAAGTCCGACACCACCTTAATCAGTACCTTGTCCCCTCCCTTGACTAGCTTCTGACTATCTCAGTGGCTAAACATGGGTATTTCCCTAAGCATCCCTGAACAAGGAGGACACCCTAGAACTCTTTTGTCAAAGCAACGTCTTTTGAAAGAGTTTACTTTTTTACTCTCTGGATCCAGTTGAAGAATGGAGTCTATCCAATTCATGAGATTTCCTCAAACTATCTTTTCTATTGTCCATGTGTAAAGTAATTGATTTATTTTCACTAACTCTAATATTTTAAGCTCCTATGCTCTCCTTGATGCCAACTTTACACATACCTCGTTTCTGACCAAGCTATAAAATCACCGTATCTTCTAATTCTGATTCTCACTATGTATCTGACTAGAAGCAGTCAGCATTAGTCATGCCACATCATGAATATTGGATTGCCTTGAACTTTTCTCAGCAGCATGTCACCTTTAAATATGGCATCATACAAATTTTTGGAACACTGGCAAAATAAAGACAAGTTATTTGCCAATATATAGCAAGCAAAGTCTCTAGCATGCTTCCCAATACTGTTTACATTTCCATATGAAACCTCCTGAGCCTGGCTTCTACTGTTCACATTCCTATCTTCACTACTATCTTTTCAACTCCCATCAAGCCATCAAGCTCTATTTATAACATTTTAAGACTTCTTTAGGTCACTTTTCCAAACTTTTTCAAACTTCTTCAAAACAGGTTCAAGGGTTTCTGAACAACATGGCTATATATTTATAGCAATGTCCCTAATTCTCTGATACCACTTTTTTGTATTAGTTACTTTCCCATCAACGGGAAAAATGTACCTGACATGTGCAACTTATAGCAGGAGACGTTCATTTAAGCTTACAGTTTCAGAAGGTTTTGTCCATTGTTGACTGGCCCTAGGGAAGAAATAACATGGTAGCAGGCCATGGTGGAGAGAAGTTTCTCAACTCATGGCAGCCAGGAAGCAGAGAGATGTCAGAGCAAAAAAAAATACACTCTTCCAGGTCACACAGCCAGTGATCCAACACCTTTAACCAGGCCCCATTTCCAAACAGCATATTTGGTTATGAACTCAAGAGTGGATTAAACTGCTAAAAAATATACCATGCCAATGATCCACTCACCTTCCATGTCTTCATATGTATATCTTCATATATATCTTTTTATATTTTTATATTTTTCATATATAAGTGTGTATTACATGATATGCATGCATTCATGCTCCTATTATCTCTTGCACTGAATCAGAATCTTTTGAAGCTGGTAACCATGTCATTTCACTCATTTTTTGCATCCTAGGACCCCTTCTACTACTAATCTCAATGTCGAATAATGAGAGAACAATGGCAAGTGAAACAACCTTGAAATCTCTCCTACCCTCTGAGTTATAGGCTTTCTTCTATTATTCAGTGGGAGAGATAATTCTATAAATAACTGCTTGTCTAATTTGAGGAAACCATTGAGGTAATTGTAATAGTAAAAGAAAGAGATATTTTAAAACCTTCCATAATGTTGAAAAAAAGACAAACCAACAAAAATCTTATAAAACAAATTCTCAAGAAAAAGTTAAGGATCCCTTTCTTTAAGGGGACTCTGGACCTTGGCTGGCTGCTTCAAACCTTAGGAAGCAATTTAAAATCTTTTCTCTGCAGCACATTCTTCTATGTTTTATAGCTCAGTACACATAAGCCAACCCAGGAGTCAGTGACTCATATGTTTGCAGCTAAAAGATAGTTGGTCAATTGGGTCAGAGTCATCAACCTTGTTCCAGAAATAGATATCTGCCTGAGAAGGGAGGGTCCTTTTCTCTTCAGAGGTTTCTTACTTGCCTAATTCAGACAGTCTATAATAATACTGATAATGGTGTTGTGAAACAAAAATCCCTGTCTGTAAGTCACAAGATCTTAGCTCTGTCCTTGATCCAAGAGGAAGTCTAGCACAAACTGAAAGGACAAATGCCACCATCTCATTCTGACCAAGCCTTCTAACATCAGTAGGCCACAGTTCTTTATAACATGAAAGAGTTGGGCTACAATTCTTTTCAGATGGATGACTTTTGAGAGTGACATGATGAACACTAATGCTTTTTCAAACTATCCATGTCAAATATTCTCTCCAATAAATGTGTGCATAAGTGTGTCCCAAACATACAAGTATACACATATGCACGTTTACTTTGTTAACATTTACACAAGGAAAGCAAAATCAGTTTCCTCTCACCATGTAACTGTCCTCTGCATCTCCCAAGGTTTAACGCTGGATGATTCAAGCTGTCACTAGTTTTCTAGCTGACTCCGAGTCGGTGATCCCTGAAGATGTATTTCTGATCAATTTTGCTGCGCAAACATCTCCACCATAAATTGTGCTTGCAGTCTACATATTTCTAAGCCTTGTGAATGCATATTTATTCAAACAATAATTTTCAGAAAAACAAGCAATTAAAATATCCAATTGTATTCATAATTTAATATCATAGCATTTGACATGTCAACTCCTCTGATCATCTTTTTCCAAATGGTTGAAAATATCCAGAGGGGCTCTACCTAGCTCTAGAATTTGAATCTAAGATTTTTTTTTTCACCCCAGTTTGGCAAAACCGGAAAACTTACCTCTTTGCCACCTAGAAAAGCTGGTGAAATCATAGTATATTTTTAGTGGTAATTTATCGAGTAAAAAAAAAAAAGCTAATTAAAAAGGTAAAAAAGAAAGCTTCATTTCAGACACATGCAAACATAAGTGCGACTGCCTTCCTGACCCATTCTGCAGCCCCAACTGAGCAAGCCCGAACAGGACAAATGGCCCATTTTCAATCATCTGGAGTCAGCTGCCTCCCACGTGTGCCACTGCCTCTCTGACTCCTTATTGTTCTCAGACCCGCAGCAGCAGGAGGTAGGGACATGTGGAGCCACTCTCACCCTCTAGCCCCAAACACTGACTGTCTTTTCATCACATTATAGACAGACACTTTCCAAAAACCTGAAAGGAAATCCACAGCCTTCTCTCTGATTGCTCATTAATCTGCTCCTTCAGACATTCCTCTGCTTTTGGCTGGTCTGACCTGTCCCTAAAGAGGATAATACCCAGAGGCCAAACATTTCTTATGAGCAGTAGGTAGAATTTTGGAAGGCAAGGCTATTTAATAGCATTTGAGGGTTGGACAAATCTGAGCTAGCTAAACATATACTCTTTTCTAGCTCTGGAGTGTGTGAACAGCCACAAAATACTAGCTTTGGAAAAAGGCAACATGTGTTCCATAAGCAGAGTGGGCTGTGTGGTTGATGGGGATGAAGATGAGGCATTGTACTGCTCGCTGTCACTGTCATCTTCAGGAAGATGTCACTAAAAGAGACACCTCAATGTGAGTCTTCACCCTTAAGAAACTGCCCTTTTATTTGGGAAAAAAAAAACATGGCCACCTGAAGGGAAAGTAAATGCGAATTTCACAGGGAAGAGTCAGTGTCAGAAAAAGGTGGATTTTCAAATGGGAAGGATCATGAAAATTTAGAATTAGATTTGATTAGAGCCTTGAAGGATTGGCAGGACTTGTTAAAATAGACTGGAGTGATGTATAATGGTCTAAATAGCAAAGCAAGAAATTGAGAGAGCATAACATGTTTCCTGCACAGAAATTACACTAGAATGACTAAGAGGAGGGCTGGTGCCAAGGATAAGTGGGAGGTAAATTCAGGAGGCTGAGAAGACCTTTTGAAAGATCTTTACCTTTTTTCACAACTGTGGTCACCTAAAGTCATGCAATCTGGTATTTCTGGGGCAAGAATACTAGATCCTCATGGTGACGTGTGCGTGACTGAGAAGCTGTTTCAAAGCATTTGTTGTAAGGGAGCCTTAATAAAACAAGAAAGTTGTTGCCTTATTATTTCAAACTGAGCCTTTCCTGTTTAATGAAGCAACTTCTCACCTAAGCTGCTCACTGGGTGTTCAGCAGGCAGTTTAGGAACCAGCATGGAACCTCTGCTGGGCCCCAGGTCACCATTTAGCACACTGAAGCAGCAAATTTTGGAAGGAAATCCTTCTCTAGTTCCTCATGAGGTGTCCATTTGCACCCCAGGAAAGGGCTGATCAACAATTTAAAATGTAAAATGATGATTCTATTTCCTTGCCCCAGTGATGGGAGAAGGGCAGGAGGGTACAAGAACTCCAAGATTCCCAAGAGAAGAACCACTACTTCTTCCTTTCCCTCTGGAACCAAAAGACAATGAGACCATCTCTAGGAGCCCAAAAGAACTAGTATGCCAGTGATCAGACCCCCCCCCCAGCCAGCACACACTGATGTTATCAAATTTGGCTTGGTTTATTAAGATAAGTGATGAAGGATGGAGAGAATTTTATTATGTAAACTTCAAAGTAATAAGATTTCCTCAACTGCTTCTCACACCCAGCATAACCTAAAAACTGCAAGGACTCAGAAATTCATATTTACAATAATCATTTAAGAAAGTTCCTGATGGGGATATAACTCAGTGGCACAGCACCTGCCTAGGAAGTACAAGGTCCTGAGTTCAATTTCTGGTATCAAGAAAAAAAATGTTCTCACTGCCTGTCTATTTCCCATTATTTTTCCTACCAGCCAATAACATTAGAGAGAAAAATGTTTTTTGTTTCTTGTTTTTTAAAAAGGCATTTTTGCACCTTTTTCAAGCTGAAAGGAACATTACTATTGATACTGCCAATGTTTTCAAAGATAAAAATTAGCACAAATGCTAGTAAGGCTGAGCAGGGTGCTTAGAACTGACTGCTCACCTGCCTTTCCACTCTCCTATCCTGAGCTTTCCCTTAACATTTTGCCAAACGATGAGATGCTTCTGTAAAACTATCATTCACCTTGGTCAGAAGCTCAAGACTTTGAAATTGAGCTGAGATAAGCTACTTTTAAAAAAAAGAAAGATGAAAGAAGGATAAAAAGTGAACAACAGAAAAAAATTCAGATAGCACTATATATAAAAAGATGGCTATTATTTCATCATTTGTTTTACTTATATACACAGACAGGTGACTATATATATATATATATATATATATATATATATATACATATGTGTGTGTGTGTGTGTGTACTGTGTCATTCTGTAAAATTTATTTATTTATTTATTCTTATTTAAAAATTCTTGAAGGTGCTGCTCCGTGGTACATAAAATATTCCCAGGAAAACAAGGCATTAAGTGACACATTCATAATATTATAGTCAGCTAAATTTGGTAGAAATACTATAGGCAGTTAGATAAGGATAGAATCTCATTGGAGGAGGGAGTCAGTGCAGGAGCTGAGAACAAATTACAACTGACCAGAGGTGCATCCATTGAAGGACAGGCCTCAAGATACAGACAGTGTGACCAGGGCTACATGCCTCCCCAAGATTTAAACAAAATACTCTAAGTGGTATCACTAGGTCCAATAAAGTCTAGATAGACATCAGTCACCCAGGTGAATGACCAGGATCTCTTGACTTATCTCTTCCTAAAAAGGTCTTTGTTCTTTTCATGCACACTTGTTATGTGACTTGATTCTCCATTGGATCAGCACTACCTAAGTGGCTATACTTGTAATTTTACTTGCTGATTATGGTTTTGTCCTATGTCGTACCCACCTTGGATTTTCATCTATAACAATAACCTTTGAGAAGTAGCTTTTTTTACCCAGCTCTACGCTGAGAATTGGGATCATTGGCAACCCATTTTTGGGTCCCCTCATGCCTCTCAGGAGCTGTCTCTCTCAATAACCTCTATTGTTCATTAACATTTGGACTTTGAACTTGGGGAACACAAACTCAGCATATCTGACATCTAGCAGGTTGGAAGTTATAATAATCCCCCTATACCATTTGGAGGTTCTATATCAATATTAGGCCTTTGGGTACAAATTTGTACTCTTCTTAAGTTTGTTCAAAAACTGGTAACCAAATGGTGGAACCCAGGAGCCTGCACAAAGAAGCAATTCGCCCGCCCTCTTGGTAAGCGCCTTCCTCTGGCGTGAGCCAGGAGGAGAACTAGTAGTGTCTCTTGAACCTACCGGTGCACGGGCTTGGAATCAAACATCCCAACCCCAACCATCCCCACCCATTAGTAACTGGGGACAGAAGTCTAAGCATCTCGTGGCAGGATGACTGTATGCAGCATAGCAAATATGGGGTCTCCTCTATCTTCTCTTTGAAAGCAAGTGTTATTTTCAGTTTTGTTTTCTTTATGATTAATTGCTTTTCTCTATTCAATATTCTCTTTGATTGATTTTATAATGTTCTGTCTTTGGTTTGATTTTGCTATACTTTACTGACTAGACAACTATTATGAAGAAAATGAGATATACTATGGTACCTATCACTGTTATCCCGGTAACCTGCTGTGAAGTTCTGTACCAAATTCACTGCACTGTCTCAATTGGCTTTGTTCTGTCTTGTTCTGTTGTATTTCTACTGCCTTCAAAAAAAAAAAAAACTGGTAACCCAGTGCCCTTGGTTATGGCTTAGATCTAAAATGTCCCACGAAAGTCTCACATTTAGATTTGCAGGTTTTAAAAAGTGACCAATATGGGAAAGTGACTAAACAGCATGAGAAGTAAGGTCATTGCTGTGACTATAACCTCATGGGATTTAGATGTCTTTGGAGCTTACTTTTAGGAAGAATTTGGAAGGGTGTGGAGAAACAGGCAACAGAAGTGCAAGAATGCTGTAAAAAGAGTATTACAGTTTGTGTCTAGCTGTTCCCCAAAACCTCACAGAGACCCCCCGACATTTATTTGGATGAGAGGCTGAGGAGATATCTGAAAAGGAACACAGCCTAATAAAAGGGAAGTTTCTCAAGATAAACTGACCAAGGAACAGAGTTGCAGTTGTGCACAAGATTAATGTTCTTAGACCATGCCTTTTGAACAAAATAATGTATGAGTCTTGCTTAAGTCCTATAAAATCAGAGTGGTAAGGAGGAAAGAAATAAATATAACAACCACAAAAGAGTTTCACTAAGACTCTGCAAGCCCTGGCTCCTTTACCAGGGCATGCCATGGATAGAATAGGTAGCATTTCCCCCGTATCTTTATGTGGCTTTATTTTATTTTATTTTTTATGCTATGAGAGTTCCAGTGTGTTAGCATCAAAGTGATGTCAGAATCAATGTTGTTATGTAGGAAGCAACACTGCCCAGCACTACCCAAGTTAGTGCTCAGGAGTGACTGTGCTCCTGGCAAGAGCAATGGGTGACCACTAACTAAATGTTTAGAGTAGGAGTTTGGAATAATCCAGTGTTCTATAAGGCATGATGAAATAAATGTTTAAAGAAATATTGACTAGCCATATTTTACATATAGATGCTTGTCATAGTCAGTTTAGGCTACTATTTCCCGATATCATGAATGCTATGCCTTCTAAACAATAGAAATTTATTTTTCATAATTCCTGAGCCTGGACAGCTTTTGTGTCTGGTGAGAATTACTTCCTGGTCTTTGCAGAGTACTTTATTCTCATATGGCAGCAAAGTTGAAGGTAGAGATCTCTCTCTCTCTCTCTCTCTCCTGTGTTTTTGTGAAAGCATCACTCCTATTCATGAAGGCTCTCCTTCCATGGCCTAATGTCACCCAAAATCTAATCATCTCTACCCCTAATGCAATCACTTGACAGTTAGGTTTTCAGTACAGGAATTTTAAGGGACACAAGTGTTCAGACCATACCAGTATTAATGTCAAAACTTATTGTAAATCAAATGTTTCCTTCAAGTGTCCTTTGGAGAAAACAAGCTATCATATTTCAGCTGCTTGTTTTTGTAATTACTAATAAGGACTGTGTAACGTGTACAAGGAAATGCTCTATGTAGTTGCAAGTTGGATATAGATACAAAGGTCAAAAATCTGGGTCACAAAGGAGAAAATGCTCAGATGTCCTGGACATGAACTAAGGAAAATACATTGCTTCGAGCAAGCTCTGATAAGAGATTACTAAGAAAGGAAATATGAATTTATCATTTCCAGATTCATTAGTTTACAGCTGATTCCAAAGGTAAAGAGGTGTTAGAGTATTTGAAAATCAAAATGATCAAATATTAGATTTTAAAAATCTGGCTGGAAGGAATTTCAGCAATATAACTTATCAAAATGTGTTATCTAATTTGCTGGCTCGCATGTTTTCTGTTTATCTACAAGTGAGATGTTATCTTGATAGTAGATAATGTAATATTTTTAGTCATTTTCTCTAGTTTTACTTTTATTAGATTTCTTAATTTTAAATGAAAACAACTTGAATCACATTTTGAAGACCCAAAATGATAGTCATCTTTATCATATCTTTCAGCATTTTATGATCTTGTACCCTGAAATTATCAAACAAGTAGGCAGTTGAAAAAATGATGCCTTTATTGTAAGCTTATTCTCTAGAATTACACTCTTGTTTTTGATACAATTTTCAGATGTAAGTCAGTAACTACTAAATGGTAATATACATCAAAATAAGTGGAATTTTTTAGATATCAGGAGGAAAATGGTATTGAGTAAACTGAAAAATAAAGCTGTTTTTCAGATTTACAAGGAAAATGAATGTACCCAAAAAGCATGCAGGCAAACATCTTAAGTATTTCTCTGTTCATCTGTATTTATTGAATACCTACAATATACAAGCTATCAAACTAAGTATAATAAAAGCAAAAATAGATCAATATAGTTGTGCTCTGAGAGCATGTAAGATCAGTAGAGACTAAAATATACCAGTCATTATTATAAGGCAAAAAATAAGAAATGGTGCAAAAACTTTGCAACTTTTTGATGTGTGTCTATGTGTGCACATGCACTTGCTGGCAGCATTTCATATCCTACTAAAGGACTTGAGAAAGACCAAGTGTGATGGGTCATTTTAGATAAAGAATTAGGATGGGTAAGAAATGATAAGCAGGGATAGATACATTTTCTGAGTGTAGAGCATCAACAAAGATACAAGAAAATAGAGGACTGAGTAGTAACTGGAGCAGTTGGACTAGATTTTATAGGTGATATGTGAAGATACACCTTTGGTATAGTTTATAACCACATTGGAAACAACCCTGAGCTAGTGTAGAGAGGTTAGACAAGAATTGATAAAAACTTATATTATTCAATATAAGTTTTTCAGATGAACTGATGGAACACCAGGCATAATATTGCAGTGGGTTCATGGGACAGAGTCTAAACTAGAATAGTGACATGGAAAGATGAGAAAGTGGGTAGTCTGTAGATAAACAAAACTGTAAGAAAGGAAAACTTAAAAGAGAAAACAAAGACTTAGAATGACTTATTTCAAGGTGTTATGTACACGATATTGCCACTGTTAAAAATGTGAATGTAAAGAGAAGCCAATGGAAGAGGTAAACTAAGAATGCATCCACTTTAAATATACAGAATTGGAAGTTTTGCTGATATATTTAGACAGAGACATTCTATAAGCAAATGGAAACCATTTGAAAAGGAGAGTAAGACTTAATATCATGGGACTTCTACTTGACAGTCAGCTATGAATTGGGACAAGAAAGCTTTTAAGAGTTCTACCTCCAAATTCTCAGTGTTGTGATTAAATCATTTTTATAGCAACTTTATTGATGCTGCCTTTGAGAATTTCATTCTAAAAATAAGGTCTCGGCTATATGCTAAATATCTATCTATTTTCTAACTCACATCTATCATGATCTCTTCCATTTTGGTTCCATTCGAGTCACCTATCTTGTACCCATTTTCTCTGGAACTGAAGATCTCTAAAGTCTCCTCAGATAGCTATAGTCTATCCCCTACATTCACAGAAGTCATTAGCTCTATGATTTTACATCATCATACTGTATATCCACCTGCTGACCCACCCTATTTATTTTTTGTTAGACATTCCTCCTCCTAACCATATACACACAGACACACCAGCACCAAATTACACACAAAGTCCTACTGCTTATTTTGTATCTATGAGAAAGGTTTTGAACACCATGGCATGGTACATCTTTTGGACTGAATATCTCCTTAACAGCTGCAGATATTCCTCTTTTTGTGCCCATGACCCTAATGTCATGCACTATCTTCTGGCCTGCTTTACCCTATGTCATTGGTAGGGTCATGTAGAAGTCCTATCATGTTCTGGTTCAACACATCACCATTATATATGTAGACTGAAGAACAGAAGTGAAATGCTTAAGGTAGCGATACAGAAAAGGAAGAGAGGAAAAACTGATATTAACAAATGATCACAGGTATTTTAGAATTGAGGAATGAAGAAAAACAAGTGAAAGAGGCTGTAGTGGAAGTAGAAGAAATAATATAATGCTGAATCACAAAAATAAAAGAATAAGGAGAGAGAAGTGCTTCGAAAGCTTAAAGTGGAAGAGCACACAAATTGTTGAATTGGAATCCCTCACTCTTTCACACATGAGGAAACTGAGATGAATAATTTGAAAATTTGTTTACACTTATTATTCCAGAAAACATTAGATCAAGGACTTAAAATGTTAATTTGAGAATACACTGTACCTTTAAGTAACATTGATGAGCACGGTGAAGTTAACCAGCAAAAACTGAAGATCAGCAGATCAATATTTTTTAACCTTCTTAATTAATTCTTAGTAGCCTGATAGAGCAGACAATGTAATTGGGGGATTTACTCAAGATTAGGAAAGGGCATAAGTTCAGAGACAGAGAAATTTAAAGGTAGAATTGATTTAAATGCAGACCCTGGGCTGCAGGATGGAAGAACAGTAAGAAAAAATAAAGACAAAATCAAATGGATGCTTCTCCTGGGATTGGAACTTTCCATATAGCTAAAAATGAGTTCAACAGGAGTGAAAGTATGGAAAGGCATATTCAGAAGAAGCAAGCAGGTGAGCAAGACAAAAGGGAGGGTGGGAGGGAGAGAGAAAGAGAAAGAGAAGGGAGAGAGACAGAAACAGAGCTCAAAGTGCATTATCACAAGAAGTATCTCCTAAAATGAAGTAGATCTCAGTTGCTGAGCTTGAAGAACAAAAGTTAAGGCAGTACAAGAGATGTAGCTGAAATCCACAGGAGACATTTAGCAATGTAGATTAGCCACTATTCTTGTATGAATGATCCAGAAAATTTACATTTGCTTAAACAGGTAATAGGATAGGTATTAGAAGTCAATTGGACATATGATATTCTCTTTTTTCTGATATTAGCTCCTGCATCTCTGACTGGATTGAAAGAATGGAGAAGAGTAACAGTGTCTATATTTTTATTTCTCCTTACCTTAAACTTTAACTGATTTATTCCACCACATTAACATATATAATCATTTCATATTTTCCAGAAGTACTTGGAACAACTCAGAACCTCATGCCGAGTTTAAAATCCCATCTCATACCTCTTTGTTCCTGGACCTATTAAGATTAGAGAAAAAAATCTTTGAAATATATACAAACTCAGAAAAAACTTTAAGTACTTGTTGCATGCAAACTGCTGTGTGAACTATTTGGCATAGTATGATAACTTCTAAAATAGTTTCCAATGTTATCCACACCTTATTATAATGTCTGCACTGAATTCCTGCCACATGAAAGCAGGCTGAACCTAGTGACTAGTGAATTTGTATTTTAATAAATACGATACAGAAAAAGAATAGAATGGTATAGGTTACAAAAGACTGATATCTGTCTCTTCTCTCTCTCTCTCTCTATCTATCTATCTCTATACTTGCTCACATGGCTGAGGCAGGCCACCATCTTGTGATCTTCCCTGTGGATAGACCTATAGGACATATAGCACAGAGGAGCTTCTAACCAACAGCCATGTGCAATTGAGGCCCTCAGTCCAACAGTTCTCTAACCGCCTCCTAAGTGAGGTAAGCAGTACACCTTTCCAGTAGTGCCTTACTATGGCTGTCACCCAACCAATTACTGTAGCTGCAGTGCTGTGGGAAGTTCTGAGACAGGAAAAACAGCTGAGCCATCCCCCAATCCCCGGTTTGCAAATTTTTAATAATATAAATATCACTACATTTTGGGGGTATAATTTTTTGCACAGCAATAAACAATTTATGAACTATATCTGAGATATTTTTGTTAATGCTCACAATAGTCCCATGTAGTAAGTGTTAGTATGTCAAGTTTAGTGAAAAAATAGGCTTCGAAATATTATATATATGATTGTCCAAGATCACCACAGTGTGTTAGAACTTTGCTATGAAACAACAACAAAAAAGAGAACCTTTCGTCTCTAACATAGCGCTGTACGATAACACAACAAGGAGCGGGTACTACAGCTATAAAATGTACATTTACAGCAAATTCTTTTCCTGATTCTATGCTATTGTGTGGCCAATCTAGACCCCAGTGCCTCTACAGGATTGAAGTAATTCATCTTAAGACAAACTATCACGGTGCGAAGTTTTATGGTCCCCCAAAGTTTTCAACTCCATTAAACCCATTTTGGGGGGACTAAACTGCAATTTCTTTAAAAAGACCAGAGGGCGTGGTAATTTTTCATTTCAAAGGTGTTGGGAAATATGTCACCTGATCATCCAATGACCTCTGGTGGACAAATCTAACTGACAGTAAATGCAGCTTGCTGTAAAATGGTTTCTAGACTCTTTTCCCATATTTATTCTTTTTAACCAAAAAAACTCAACCCAGAATTTTAGCTGTTTTTCCAGGAATATTTGAGATTCTCCCTTGTGGCTTAATTTCAGTTATATCTGGAAAAAAAAAAAGATTTGAATTCTCTGAGCTTTCAGACAAGGCTAAATGTGCTGGAAGCCAGTTCTTTCTTTTAACCTCTGCACTGAAACATTTCCTTGAGTTCCTTACAAAGGAAACTGTGGATTTTAAATTTCCAGAAAATATTTTTAAATAAATATAAGAAATTAACACAAACTTCAATTAATTATAAAGAACACATTTTAGATACTGGCATTTAATGAAATACCATTCAATTTCCTTAGTAGCTAATAAATTTGATGCCAAATATATAATGTATATAAAGGTGAAAGTAAATGCATATTAACACTCAGGTGTCTGGCCTAGCACCACAATTCTCTAATCTCTGATTTTGACTAAAGCAATTTCCTTCTCACCTTCTTTATTTCTTTGTACTTCTTCCACCAACCCCAAATTATAACAAGATTTTTAAGGTATCAGGAGTCTTAGAAAGACTTTCCTCACCTTATTCTATTTTTAAAAAGTAAACAAAGCTGAAAAACCACAGACTAATTCTGAGTAGAGAACTAAGAATACTAGTCGCTGGCATTTATTGAGCCAGGAACTATCTGAGCATTTCAAGTATATCATCTCATCAGGACAGCATTGCTCAGTGCAGCTGTTAGCAGTCCCATTTGATTCACGGAAATTGAGGAATAAGAGAGGTAAGAAACTTGTATAAAATTGTACCCTAACTTAGGGAATTAAATAATGGAGGTAGAACTGAAGGTCAACCTCTGAATACATAAATACAAATAAATCTTACATGCATCATTTAAAAACCTGTACATTCAGGAAATATGCTATTGTTTTCATTGTATCAACCCCTTTAATGCAAATCTAAACAACGTAGAATGATACTCTAGCTCTAAACAGTGACTGCATGTTTAGTCATAGGGAAGATTCTGGAACACAGGAAACCTTCTTAAAAAATAAACGCAATGCCTATATTTGGTGAGTTCACAAAAGAACTTTACAGATATTTTTATACCTACTAACAAATCAATCTTAATATTTCACTATGTAAACATAGTTTGTCTATCAAACATATATAAATACCTTACTTGTGACATATAAACCACAATCTGTAATTGTAATTCACCACAGATGCATTTACAGAATATGTGGCTTAACCTTTCATTGTGAAATTTATATATATTACTTTTTAGAGATCTGAGCACAATAGGAACTATTTTGAAGAGAAAAGATAATTTCATAGCAATGAAAGATAATAATCTTCTATTAATATCACATATATGCACGTAACAGTAATTCCTTCATTTATGTTCCCCAAACATTTAACTTTCCTTACGTAACACAGAATTACTTATGTATAGGCTAAGATGCCATAAAGACCAATATTTGTTACTCTTACAATAATTTATACACTGGTATCTGACAACAAAAGTTGCCCTGTTATCAAATTAAATACAGAACATTGAGGGCCTCAGGATTTAGCTCAGCTGCATAAGTGCCTGCCTGGCAAACGCGAGGTCATGAGTTTGATCCCTGGTACCCAAAAAATAAAAAATAAAAATAAATAAGTAAATAAGTACACAACAATGAAACTTGTCCTGAAAGCTGTGTGAAGATAGTGAGAATAAGTGATATACATTATTGAGGTGCCAAAGAAACATATCATAACCCATGCTTGCTTTTAGTTAGTAGTTTATGAAGAAACAGTATGAGAAACTATTATGAATCACATCACTGTTAATACAACTCATCTTAATTCTTCTTGTGGTGGTAGAAGATCAGAACTCACAGTCTCTGTGAGCTGAAGTGTGAATTAAGAAAGGAGACAGATTAAGATGTGACATGTTTTCTGCAGTGGGCCAAAGAGTAAATATGTTTTCATTTACAAGATATGGGATCTCTGTTGCAACTATTCAATTCTGCCATTACAGTTATGGAATATATAGATGAATAGTATGTCTATGCTACCCCAAAGTTTATTTACCAAAATGGGCAGCCAGCTATTTGGGGTTAGTTTTGCTGAACTTTCCTTCAGTTATAGGTACTTCATTTATCTCATTTCAATATGCATTTAGTAAATTCCCAAACTGCATTAAACATGGTGGGGAATATGAAAGAAATTTAAGATAACTTCACCACATCAATAGTTTTCTAATTGTTGGGGGGAGTTAAGGGACTGTAATGCCCTGGAGAAGAATCAAGCAAGAAGAAATTGTAAGAGTGTACCCAAAACAACAGAATTTATCTTATTTATGTTTTTCCTAATTAGATTATCATAAGTTCATAGATTTCTGAAATGCTGGGAACTTCAAGAAATTTATTTCATTTAAACATTCATCAGATACTGTGAAATGCTTGTATCAAAGACACTCCAAAGAGTTATGGAGATAATAGACTAAAACTGAATAACACACCAGAAACAGACATACAGCATTCATAGCATAAGGTAGGAAACCTGCAATTATTGTGTATCCCTGCCTTCATACAGACTATTAATAGTATCACATAGATTTAATATAGTAGGATAAGAAGAAATTATAGAAGTAGTGAAAGAATATTGATTACTAGAAATAGCATTTTGCAGTTGCTAAATGAGGTTTGATGAGGTTCAATGACATTTGCAAAGTCACCTTTTTATAAAAGTTATTCTAGATTCCTGAACGTAGATTTCCTCCTCCAATCATCTACCACGCCTGTCAAGTATCATCTTCCAATCACAATTCTGACCTGCTCTAATCTGTGCTGCAATTTTTTATGTCTGTCAAATGGCAATAATTTAAACCATTCCTACTTGTCTTTTGAAATTGGAAGCTGTTGGTTCTAGAAATGTTAGCTCATCTACTATCATGGGGGTGGTGAAGGGGTTATGGTTGTTGTTTTAAAATTACTTATGGAGTCCAAAACCTTTAAACTTTGTCATCATTCTCAGACTGCTTTACTTCTAACCCTAATATTCCCTGGTCTTGCTACAGAGAAAAGTAACCTGAACCCTCTAATATAGTTCCTTTCATATATGTTTGTTCCAAACATTTAATACTTAAGCCTATAGCTTGAGAAAAACATATCTGCACACACTTAATATGTACCATATTGATTATGAATGTCACTGAATGACAGTTGCATGTTGCAAGGGAAAAAGCAATAAAAGATGCATCTTATCAATGACAATTAGCCCCTTGTCTGAGTTGCAGGCTAATGATCCCTTCCCCCAGTTTCTTCCTCTGGACTCTGAGAAATGGCCCCTTGGTAAGCTGCCTGGCTGCCCCCACAGCTCCTGCACAAGGTAGAAGACAGTCCAGCTAATTTTCCCTAGTGACAAAACTGGATGTGTTTGTTTTTTCACTTGGAGAAACAGGAAAGGATGGTAGGAAGTTCTAAAAACTCTTCCAGTCTCTAATCTAAAATCTCCTGTTAAGCAGAGGGAGCAGAGAAAACAAAATGATCTGTGAGTTTACCATAAACTCAGGAATCCAGGCACTCAACTTTCAGTTGTGAAACTCACTCCCACAAAGACCTGAGAGCAAGACCTCATCCCTTGTTGAGGTCCCAAGCCCTCTTTAGTCACAGAAACCCCAGAAACATGAGAAGGTAAATGAAGACAGTTATTACTCATTATTACAGTTTTCTCTCTCATCCTTGCCTGCACGTTTGATATCCTCTTTCTCAAGTCGCAGACGGTGCATGTTCTCTTGGTCCTGAACCAAGAGAATATGTGTGAATTAATAAATTTCAAGAAGCACAAGTATAGAGGCAGAAAAGATAATGTCACCTACATTATTTCAAATCCCAAAACCCAAAGTGTGGAACATGTGAAAAAAAATGTAAAAATGAAAGAAATTTATAAAGACCTTTTCTTATATTTATATAGTAAAATTGATAGATTAGTAGCAAATGACTACACATCAGAATTTATGATATTTTCACTTTTTGTTATTGTCAATACATATCATTTATTGTAAAAAAGGGCAAAGTTAAAGAGATTTAGATTGTGATTTTATACCAGTCCTTAAGAAGGCAGAAAGACCTGTGTGGAAAGGAATTTTATTTGTTTTATTTTCTTATTTCAGTTTCTCAAATTCCTATAATTATGTACAATTACCTATTGTGTTGGGAATTGGTTCTCAAAGATGTAGAACCTACTTTGTGTTCTCAAAAAAAAACTGTACAAAATATGCAATTTAAGAAGGGAATAGTTCAAGTGTGGAGAAAAATGAGGCTACAGCTGTAGGATTTTGTTATGCTTTTAGTACCAAATCATAAAACCCATTAAATTATTTATCCTACAGGCAGGCATTGTACTGCAAACGTTGAATACAATTTCAGATTCTAGGAAAAGAAATGTGTGAATTTTAATTGCCTTTGATTTAAGTATCTGCTAATTTCATTAGCCTTATTTTTTCTTCAAAAAAGTAAAAGTTTATTTTTAGTCCTAGGATTCAATGAAATTTGTTTTTTTCTTTAGAGAAGCAGGCAAATGAAGATTAAGCCATATCGGAGCACAGGTCCACCATACATGCAAGGAAGCCACTACACATTCATAACATGTTCTCTCGTATATACAATCGGCATTATGCCCCCATGGAATTCATGGTTCACCTTTCATATTCTTTGCCCCTCATACATGCATATAGATTGATTTACTATATTTCATTGCCATTGTTTCTCTCGACACTATATTACCAATGAAGCCGTCCTCCAGGAGTCCTGCTTAAAAATCTTACCATTGTTTCCAGATGAAGAAGATACATAAATTTAGTAAGCATTGGGTAGCACAAGGGTGAGGGAGTATCTCTCTTAAGTCACATTTTTGGGTTCATTTGAAAAATCTCAACTTTGCCATCCTTTTGTAATTAATACTCTTGTTTTAAGATTTATTGGTGTAGTCGTGAACACATTTTCAAAATGTTTCCTTACAGCAGCTATTGGAAATCTTGAACTCTGCCTCGGGCAGGATGCTGTGACTGCTGTACTTTTTGGGGTCTATTCTCCCTATGATAAATGAGCTTAACTTCAAAGATAAGTTACAACAACTCTCAGAGGGAAAACCTCTATTACTGCTAATATATGTTACTTTCCATCACTGCATTTCAAATACTATTGTGTAGAAATCATACAAGTCTGCTTAAATTTTGTTTTATCAAGAGTCAGGGTGTGCATATGTAGACTTTAATTGAAATATTGGATAATTATTTTTCCCAAGTAAAAGTTATTTGAGCATATCAAATAAAAGAAATCCAATGTTGTCCCTATATATATGTGTGAACAATACCCCCAGTAATGATAAGAATATCCTATTTTATTTAGTGAGTATCATGAAAATGTTACAAACTTAGAAACTCCTTAAACTGAGATTTTTACTTAGGTGCTGCATGATGTCCAAAAGGATATGTATAATTTTAATGTGATTCTGTTATTTCATATTTAATAGTATACTTTGACTTTCAGGGTCACTTTTATTGCCAGAAATAGCATGCTCCAGCCCTTTTTAAGAAAGTATGCTTCTTGAAGTCATTTTAAAAATAGAAATTTAGAAAAAGTGACCAGTGATGACAGTGCTGTGGAACCAGGAGTGGGCATGTTCTCCAGGCTGGTGAATTTTCACTCCTTCTCTGGCTGTTAGCTCAGCAATGTATAGATGGATGGGTATGTGCAGATCGAAGGCTGGCTTTTTAGCCTTTGAAAGGGTTAAAGTAAAAAGGGGGCTTGTTGAAACTGGGGAGTCATTAGGGTTGGGGCATGAGGGAGGGAAAAAGGAAAAAGAAAAGGTTAGTGTTTTCTGTCCATTAAAGGGAGTATTCTGTTCTGAAACCAAATTGGTCATGCATTCCAGAAGCGTTTCCTGGTGGAGCAGAGTCTGACCAGAGCACCTGCCTCGCTATTGTACCGGGTATGGGCTGCTCTCCTCTGGCCCTTTCCTTTGTAGGAGGCGAATCTGTCACTTATTACAGGCAGATTGCTCAGGGGCCAGACACGGCTGTGCACCACCGAAGGGAGAGGAAAAAACACTGTAACTGCACAAACTGGAGCCAAGCCACCATGTACACGGAGCTTTGTTTTTCTTCTCTAAGCACTTAAATAATGATGTGAAACCTTAATTACATCATGTTGAAGTTCTCCACACAAATGAAACTTCCTGAACCCAGGGCACAGATGGGTTAATATTCCAAACCTAAGTGTAAGAAATACAAAGGAAGGGTGGGTGCTGGGCAGTCAGTGTTTCAGAAACATGAAAGAAAGAGGCATCAAGGCCAACATGCTGCAGGTAGAATCTGTTAGCTCTGTAATACCACAGGTAAATAATTGGTCTGTGGATCCCAAGAGGAATTCCCAGTGTCCCAACTGTTTTTTCTTTCCTTTTTTTTTTTTTTTCCACACAGAGTAGCTCCATGAAGTATACCTGGGACACCCTGAGCATCCGAGGAAGGACACCTTATGCAGAGATGACATCACAGTCTTCTTGCCGCATACTTCAACTAGTTATATTTTAAAGGCATGTTGCTGATGGGGCACACACGGAGTGAACAATCTTTTACAAACATATTTAAGGGATTAGTGGGTTCCTTCCATCTAGTCATTTGTTTTCTTCTTTGTTCAAGAAATGTGTAATTGATAGAAGATTTTTTAAAAAGGTTTTTATTAAATTATTTTTAAATGGGTGTACATTGAAGATAACTTGCTGTGATAAAATCCAGTTGTAGAAGATTCACACTGCCCTGTGGCTATCTGTTTGCATTAATGAAAGGTAGCCTTTGTAACCAAATCTTCCAACCATAAGGTCACTCTCTCTGGCCCTTTAGAACTATACTGTTGATCATTAGGCAAAAATACAGACCTCAAATATGCTGGTCTTTGTATCTTTGCTGAAGCCTCTGGTCAGATGTTAATGACAAGAAAAGTGATAGTAAAAATGTAGATGACATATAATTATCTATTAAATATCTATTAAATTTAATATGTGATTTTTTTTAAAAAAAGCTAACATTTTTAGTGAAGACATTTGACTAGGAAGAACACAGAGCAATGACTTACACAGAGCACCCCTACCCCCTTGTGGCACAAAGGTACTTGTAAAACAGAAATTTCATCCATTTTTAGAACTATTGAGATGAGTGAACTCAAAAGCTTCTGAATTAAACCTTGAAGAACTGTCAGTCCTGTTGAAGATAACATAAAAAGATAGAAGATTTCCTATCTCTAGGGAAAAGGAAAGCTGTCTGAGGGGTTTTGCTTTTGGACTATTTGAGCTTTCATTTTAGTTTTTAAAGTATATATGTGGTTTATTTAATCTACAGAAGTCCAGGCTAAAGATAAAGACTTCAGTAATTATATAGTTATTTGTAAATATTTATATTATGCTGATCAAAATAAGAAAAAAAAATTACAGTTTACGGTCAGCTCTTATGATTCTTAACTAATCTGCTATTCTAACCAGGGGGAGTCTGTACTGTTCTCACTTTGCAGATGAGGCAATTGGAGCTCTGCAATGTAACAGCCAGAGATCTTCTAGAGTTGACACAATATTCAGTAGAACATGATGTGACCAACTAATTCAGGAGGAAAACAGCATCTTGATCAATAGAAACTCAGAATTATTAGGTGTTGCTCATGTTATCCCTTATTTTCCATGCAAATTCATTTTTTTCTTGATTAAGAAAATGAGTTTTGGGACACTCTTCTAGTTTTGTGTTTTTAGAAGTTTTATTTTATCCTCAAGCTTAGATAGTCATACATTAGGATAGAGCACACCAAGTTGGTAACTACTTTTCCTCAGTGCTTTGAAAACATTATACCATTAGCACAGGTATTTATTTTGACATTAGGAAGTCTGCAGTCAATCTAATTGCTAATGTTCTTAAGGTAATTTGTATTTTTTAGAGCATTTTAATGTTTCCCTTGTATTTGACAGATAACAGTTTCAGAATGATGTTTCTAGATGTACCTTTTTCTTACTTATCTTATTTTTTGTGTTTCAAGCATACTTTTTTTAGTTTTCCTTAGTTTTTGAAAGTTCTATGGTATTCATTAATACTTTGTCATTCCTAGCATTTTCTTCTGAGGGAAATTTTATTAGACACATGTTCGAGTCATTCAGTCTTTCCTTGGTAAATGTAACTGCCTTTTTACATTTCTATCTCCTCATCTCCTGGTGCTGGGTTCTAGGTTAACAATTTAGAGCATTTATACTTTCTTTAATGATTCCACTGTGGAGTTTATTTTATTTTATTGACTATGTTTGTTTTATTTTTAAGATTTCTAGCTAGTACCTTTTCATAGTTTTAATTTCTTTTTATTTTTGGTTCTATCATCCATTCTTTTTAAATTAAAGTTGTATTTTTGTATCTTTTTTAACAACCTAGACATACATATTTTGAAATATCAAATATATGCATCTGTGTTTAATTTCCCTTTTACTATTCTAGTTTTCTTACAAAACAAATTTTACTTGCAGGGTTATGTTAGTGGTGGATTTTATGTCTGTTTCTTCTCTTTTCTCAGTAAACTTATTTTTTTCAGTCAGAATATTTCAGAATCCTCTCCTCATACCATTAGATAAGACTCAACCTTATAAACATGCATAAAAACTCCTGTACTCATAATGCTTTCATGATCAAGTATTACTTGTAATTTTACCCAAGTTGATATAACATCCCAATTCCAATTTTGTTTTTTTACCTCTAAATTTTTCATTTTACGCCAGCATCTATTCTTTTAAGTCTAAACATTTCTGAGATTTTCCACATTCCTATAAAGTAGGCTCCTAAAAAACACAAATATGATCACATTGCTCACTCTCTCAAAATCCTTCAGTGGCTCCTCATTGTTTCATATTCCAGGATACTGTTTAGTGTATAGTTTACAAACCACTTTATGGTGGGTTCCTGCCACCTTCACCAGCTTCATCTCTCACTATCTCCACCACATAACTGGCACCGTGATTTTCTTGTAGTACTGTGAATACACTGTGCTCTCTCAGAATCTCAGTATGTTTTCTTACTCTCAGCATTTTGATTGCAGCACTTGCTCCCACATTCTCTTCTCACCATGCACTGACTACTGAGTTATGAGCTTCTCCAGGAAACTGCATGTATTCGTTTCCCCACCTTACTCATGTCCTCATATGATTTCCTTTCACAGAAAATTGTGAACGGTCATTGTTCTCAGTTCACCACATCTTTGCATTTATTTATACTCTGTCTTCTGCATCAGACCTAAGGTCAAAGTTTTCTCTTTTTCTTAACCTGTTAACTTCTTTCTTCCCAAGACATAATGTTGCTCCTATTATGAAACAAATACTCAATATTTGCTGAGTAATATGTGAATGAATGTGAGGCATGTTAGGTAATTAATGTCCGCTACAGAAATGCCAGGAAAGAAAATAATGTATTCTGAGAAACAGTCCCTGGAGTTTTATCACAAGACATTTTCAGGGTTGCCAAATCCAACATTGGTGATAAGGGGCTTAGTTAGAATGACTTAGCCAAACACATTGAGTCCCAAATTATATATAAGCAAGTAAGCATTGTCAAATCCATAATGAATATTGGGACATGGCATGAAAGAGATAAGACCTCTTCCACAGTATACTTACAGAAAAGTGGGAACCATAAATGAGTAAATGATAATGCTAATGCAACATGGCATCTATTGACAGAGATGGATGAGCAAAGGCCAGAAAGAATGGAGAAGGGAGATGATGGCTTCTATGGATATCAGAAAAGGCATCATGGAGAAGGTGATACCTCTTCTGAGTTTTTGAGGCTGAGTAGGGCTGTAAGCAGAGACATGAATCTTCATTCATGCAATGTAGATGAGGGTGGCAGAGAGCACCACATGAGAGATGAAATGCTTTAAATTGGTTTTAGCATATTTTTAGGTGATTTATTTTTGCTCCTAATCATATTTTCTATTCCTTTTTCTTTTCTCTTTTAAAATTTGTTATTTATCTTTATCTCTCTTGTCTCCTTAATTTCTTCCTTTGTTCATTATTCTCCTTTCTTTCTTTTGCTTTCTTTTTTCTCTTTATTTCCAAATGGCTGTAGAGAATTCCAGTCACATAAAAAATAACGTCATCCCACAAATCCAGTGACCAAGTTCAGATAATTCTTTGAATACTCCTTCAGTCTTTATTTTCCACCCTGTTTTCTACATTCCCAAAACTTGCATGATCAGCCTTTTTCCTCCAGTCTTACTTCTACCTCATTTCCAGTAATCTTTGTTTTATGTAATATCCTCCCTGTATTTTTCCACCGCGAGGCAAAACCACTCTACCAACAGGAAATACTTTGCGTACAATCTCCTAATTTACAATTGCTTCTCTTATATAAGTATAGAATATGCTCCAATGGTCTGAAATACAAAATCAATAGTTACCAAAGTTTGTCCGTTTCTAAATTATGATAATAATTTTGGGGGCATGTTGTATAGAAAGTACAGTTTTCCTTTGCAATGTGCATTAAAATCATTATAACTTAATGATTTTGTTATTACTAATTACACTATTCTAGACAGGATATTTTATCTGTTTTTAATCAGTTTTCTCACTTTTGTAACAATACTAGGAAGCTCTGGGGTAATAACCTCACCACAGCCCAACACTAAAGGACTAGGGACAGAACCAAACAGATACAATTAATCGGGAAGGTAGGATTCTGGTAGACACACAAACTAAGAACCTCCTACACACAGAAGGCATCCCTGAAGAACAGATTTTTCCTTGAAAGGTCTTTATACTAGTAACATACCTACCTAGTACAAAAACTCACAAGGATCATCACAGAAAGCAAAACTGAAAAAATTATTTTCTGAACTATAAAGTGACAAGACAGAAAAATACAATGCAATCTTAGACCACCAATCCACCAAGAATAAGAACAAGAGATGTTAACATGGAAGATTTTGGAAGACACACACTTGAAATTTCTGGAAAGACAGCAAGTGGCATACGGAAACAAATCCATGAGGATACACAGGAAATCTGAACATAAGCAATTTCTTAGGTTAAAAAAGAGAAAAAGAAAGAAAGAAATGATGAAAAAATTGCTCAGCATAGCTAGAGAAGACATAGTTAAAAAATAAAGGAGCATAGAAAAATGATGGAAACATTGAAAGAACAATATAGGAAACAAATTGAATGTTTGCAACAGATTCAGAGTTATTCAGGAGATTAGAAATTCCATTGAAAGCTGACAAAATCACTTAATAGAAACTGAAACTATATTTTCAGACCTTGAAGACAGGGTCATGGTTGGTGATCCTAAAAGGAAAGATCTCTTAAAAATAAAAAAAGAACATGAATAAGTAATTCAGTAGCTTCAAGATAATGCACAGAAAAACAGTATATTGTTGATAGGTGTCAATGAAAAATCAGGAGTCAACAAGAATGACATAAAAAACACTGTTTGCAGAAGTAATATTAGAACGTTTACCAAACAGAATCTGACAAAGAAGTGATGCATATAGAACTCCAAACAGTCATAAACAAAATAAATCTACAACCAAACATATAATAATCAAGAACCCAGAAACACAGCACAAAAATAGAACACTAAAAGCTGTTAGAAATATGAAATGGATTACCTAAAAAGGAAAACACATCAGATTCTCAACACAAACCCTCAACTCAAAAAAAACTTGGCATGAAATACTTCAAGTCTGGAAAGAAAACAACTTCCAACTCAGATTAATGTACCCTGCAAAACTACATTTCCAAATTAATGGAGAAATAAGGTACTTCCATGACTAAGAAAAGCTGAAGAAATTCCTGACCATCAAGCCAACACTACATAGTATACTGAAACAAAATACAGAAGAAATTGACAAATTCCTAGAAATGTGCAAATTACTAAAGCTGAATCAAGAAGTTATAGAAACTCTGAATAACAGTATCAGTTAATTGAACTCAAAACATAATTAAAAACTTACCAAAAAAGAAAAACCCAACTCTAAACACAACAAAAAATTTAGAGAAGTTTTAATGCCCAAACTCCTCAAACTATTTAATTAAATTGGAAAGTAAGCAGTTCTTCTAACTTGGAGGCAAGTATTACCCTGCTACAAAAACCATAGAAAAACTCGACCATAAAAATGAGAACTACAGGCCAATTTTCCTAGTGAACATAGATGCAAATATCCTCAATAAAATACTATCAAACATAATGCAACAAATCATTAAGAAGTTTATACAGCATGATTATATTTATATAGGTGTACTTATACATATATACAAGATAGACAGCTATGCTACGAACATCTGTTAGTTCATTCAACAAAACAGTTTATGCTTTCATTGTTTGATCTATCATTTTTTCATGCCTAAATCTTGTTGTAACCTGGACAATTAATTCTTAGACAACAACATGCAATATATTAGTGTCCATTTCCTGTTTTATTGAAATTCTGTATCATTTGTATCCTTTTTTCTTTTTTGTTTTTTTAAAATAAAAATTATAACAAAATATAAAATAAAAAGAATAATGATAGGAATGGAAGAAGCTCAATTATCTCTATGCACAGATGGCAGGATACTCTACATAGAAGACCCCGAAAACTCAACCCAAATACTACTAGACTTATTATGGCAATTCAGCAGTGTCACTGGATACAAAGTCAATACTCAACAATTCTGTGCACAAAAAATTTCACTGATAGAAAAATTAGAGAAACAGCACATTTCACAATAGCATTCAAAAAAGGAAAAACTTAGGAATCAACCTAACAAGGGAAGTAAAAGGTCTATATGTTGAAAATTACAATACTCTGATAAAAGGAAATCAAAGAGGATATCAGACAATGGAAATATATTCCTTGCTCATGGATAGGAAGAGCAAACATTATAAAAATGGCCATACTCCCAAAACTCCAGATTTAATGTAATCTTGATTTAATGTAATCTTGACCAAAATATCATTAGTGTACCACACAAATCCAGAGAAAATATTCCTAAAATTCATTTGGAAATTTAAGTGACCTAGAATAGCAAAGGCAATCCTGGGCAACAAAGGCAAGGCAGGAGGCATCACAAAGCTGCTGTGGTACTGGTTAAAAAAAAAAGACCTGAAGACCAGTGAAACAAATTAGAAGATACAGACACAAGTACAAACACTTTCAGCCATCTTGTCTTTGACAAAAGGGCCAAACGTGTTCAATGGATGAAAAGTAGCCTCTTTAATAAATGGTGCTGGAAAAAACTGGCTTTCCACTGCTGAAAACTAAACTCAGACCCACATCTGTCATCATGCACTAAGCTAAGATCAAAATTGATCAAAGATCTAAATATTAAAACAGTAAAATTTACTGGAAGACAAATGAGAAATCTAGAAGACATAGGAGTATGCAGAGAGTTCATGAACAAAACCCAAAATGCACAGATAGTACTTCAAAGAATCAACAAGTGCGATCTCAAGGAGGGTGCCATGCTCGCTGATCTTATCTTCACTAATAGTAGCCCCAGGACCTCATATTCAAGCAGTCTTTTGCGCTTTAGTTTCTTTGTGGGTTGTGAGAGTCCATCTCTCTCTGTTTGGGTCTCTCCAGGGTGTTTTATTCTGGCATTTAGCTGTCTCTCTCAGAGAGGGTCTCTCTCCTGCTACCTACCAGTCCGCCATCTTGTCTTCTCTGGAACTCCTTTTCTGATATGAATTTTGTTGTTCTCATTGTCAAAGGAGCTCGGAACCTTCTTGACACTGAGAATGGCTGTGGTCCACTTTATGGAAGCTCTGGTCCTTACTTTGAGCATTGCTCTCTGACTCTAGAGGGGAAGATTATGTGTTGTTCAGTCTCCTGGAAAAGCTAATCACACTGGCTTCCTGAAATGAACTCAGCTGTTCTCATCATTGAAGAAACTTGAGATTTCATTGTTGCTGAGAATGGCTGTGGTAAATTTCAGTGGAGCTCTAGTCCTTATTTTGAGCATCACATCCTGTGCAGTGCAGATCCCTCAGCCTACTGGCCCAGATCCTTCATCTTGCTGACACAGACTTTCTGGGTTCCATGAATGACTTTTGGGACTTCCCAAAACAGATCTGCAAAACAGACTTGCATGAGACATTGTTGCGGGCTCTAGATATTCAGCTAGATTCATGCAGGATATTGCCATGGAATCTGGTCTCTCAGCTGGATTCCTTGGGTCTTTAATGTGTGGACACATTTCCTGAACTTTGTTGTGTTTGACTCTTTGGGTGACTACTATAAAATAATTTGATAAATTATGTGTCTTGTATTAAATTGTTTTCCTTACAAACCCTGACTATTGTAGAGCAGCTGATTAAAACAAAAAGTCAGGATGCAAATATCAGGAAAGCCTTTAATCACCTGCTGCAGTAGTGTGGGCAAGAAACTAGACCAGAGAAAGCACCAGTTCTGGAATTAGTCCAAGGTCAGATACCAGGTTCTTTAGTGAGAAGTCCCATACCAAAGATTCCTACATTTTTATGTTGCTGAGTCACAGTGGAGCTGAAGGACAGGGAGGTCATGAGGGATGGGGCTAGGAACAGAAAATCTTGACTACTGAATTGGAGTGGAGACGAGTATGTTCAAGTTTGCCTTCTGAGCATATGTGCTTGTCTTATCAGAAACCCCTGAGGAACCTTGGCCAGAAGTCTCACCCAGGTGCCACTCTAGGCTGAGGGTGCAGCTCTATTTAAGGCCACAGCCAGCCAGGTGAGACTCAGTCCTCTACTGCAACTATCTTTAGAAGCTACAGATCCCTAAATGTGAGGCAAAGATGGCAGCTGCTTCTCACGAGGCAAGTCAGTAAAGGATTTATAATTAACGAGGACCAAGTCTGCAAAATTCACACCTAGATTTTTGGCCAGCAGCTAGACTTCTCATGGAGCACACTTTCCCCTGAGAGAATCTCTTTCTTCTCCATGGGGCCCTGTTGAATTTATCAAATGCCATTTACTACATCTTTTCTCTCACCTCCATCCCTGGTTTACCAGTTTAGGACAATTATAGTACTTTATTTTCTATTCTATGTTTAAGTTTTGTCTAAAGTGTAGGATGCAGTCAAAGCTTTGCAAATGGGAGTCATTTCTTAGATTTTTCAAAATCTATATTGGGGAGAGTAGTTACCCCCTTATCATGGGTCATGAGTTACTGGTGTTGCCAGAGCCCTCTTTCCTACAAGTGCTGATGAGAAGCTGGTGAGAAACAAATCCACTGCTGCAGGCAGAGGCTGAGGCTCTGGAAAGGCAGGCTTTTAAATGTCTTAGTTATAGAAACACATACATTCCTTTTGTTGTTTGTTTAAGAAGCATGAGGCGATATATTAAAATTTACTACTCCTGGCTAATGTTTTCCTATTTCAGTAGTCCCTTAAAATACTGACTCCCCTGTACATTTCTCCCCCAATCTCATTCCCAATTATCACAATGTGTACCACCCTCCCAAATCACCCCACATATCTGTTCCCATGTCCAAATCTCAGACCTACTACACTGTTCTGACAATCAGTGCAGGTTAGTTGAGGCATCCATCGTTCATTACATTACGTGTCAGTTTGAAAATCTACAGGAATCCAGGCCCAACTAAGTTCTTGGACTGCGAAGATTGCTTTGGGTGGTAGAGGGATAGTGGAGACTTTCTGATTTGGCTTTGTAAGTGGAGGATCTATTTTGAGGGGCATCTTCATATCAGTTTTTTTTTATTCTTATAATAGTCTTATAAGATAGATATATTTTTAAATACAATCCAATTGCATTTACAATTGCATCCTAAAAAATGAGGATTCATTTGTATTTTATTAAGTTCTACACAGTATTTGTAAAATGAGACCATAAAGATATGAGAATTATATAGAAATGATCTTATGAGTAATCATTAAGTTTCTTTTGAATAAAAAGTTATTTTCACATTTAAAACTTTTGCCTCATCAATTTTACTGGATTGCTCAGATCTAATAATTTTCAAAATCTATTATTGTATTTTTTGTATAATTTTCAAGTAATTCTTTGTTTTTCTCACTGCAGAGAAATTTTTAACAAATATGTGTATTGGACATATATTATGTTGAAAACTGTAAAGCAAATACATAAAATCACACATTGTTGACAAAGTTGGTGTTCACTACTTATGAGACAGTGGATTGCAGATTTTTCTTATTCAAACAATAGCACTGGCTTTTACTAACAAGAGAGGTCCTAGAGGTCCTCATGGGAATCTGTACTAAGGACCTTGACTTTAGCTACATAAATATCCCACTTCTTCCAGGGACGGTTGAGGGCCCCAGACAGTTTAGGGGAACCCTTTCTTTTCTGTTTTCTGGTCCAAGTGTTGAGTGAAAACAGTTTCCATCAAGCACAAGCATTCTGAGAGTTCCTGTTTATGAGGAGGAGGCCTCTGTGGAGTCATTTACCCCACGTGCAGGAAGGAGGGAACTCTCCCTGAGAGTCTGTGTTCCTGAGGATGGGAAGGAGTGTTTTGAAATTGAGACTGTGTTCTGACAAAGACAAATGTAAGATGACGAGTTTGCACCTAAAATTTGTGTTTGCAAAACTACCAAGATTTATTTCATGCATGGTTTATTGATATTATTTAATGTATTGTTCATCCAATTTCTTTTGAGAACCATTTAAAAACACCAGATTATTATGAATCTCATGAACCACATAAGACTGTTGCTTTATCCTATTTATATAGCACTTTTATGAAGTTAGTACTTTTGATGCACTGACTTTACAACTGAAGAAACTGAGACCAAGAAAATTTTAGTATTGCCCAAGATCACACAGCTCATAAGTATATAGCAATGGTTGGCTATAGACCTAAGAAGCCAAAGACCACATTCTTAATTACTGAACTACATTGCCACTATTTAATATTTTCTAAGTGCTGGTTATGTTCTATACACTCACCGTGCTGACTCATACATAACTGCATGGATATAAATTGTTTTACAGTTTTGGAAAGCTATACCGAGCTGAACTCTCAAGTAGAACTCAAAGGCTGTACTGTTGCTAACTTACAGTTTGACTCCAAATATCATTCGTTTACTCACAGTCTCAGTATCCTGCTCTGTAAAGTGGTCTCAGGGAAGGAGCAATTCCTTATAAGGAGGAGAATTACATAGTGAATTAGGCTGGATGCTTCAGAAATTCCTCCCTGGAAATAAGGAAGGTCCTTTGAGGAAGCTGAATATTTCTTTTACTCAATTAAAGCAACCTGCAGAATTGTTGCTCCTTTACCCCAACTGTTTAGGAAGAACCCTAGCAGATTCCTATTCTGTGTGATACTTAAAGCCCCCTGACTTCCTACCATCCCATTCTAATGTGGCTATCTAGGATTCAAGGAGAGCACTCACACTTAGTAAGGTTTTATCTTTTTCTTTTGAGAGGCAGTGTAACTTCTTGAAAGTTAATGCAGTCTAATAAGAGAGCAATTTTATATTATGATCTACTGTTTTTCCTTTTCTCACTTATGGGTTTATACTTCAATACTTTATATATGCGTTCACTTGTTCATAAAGTAAGTACTGAGGACCTATTTGTATAAAATATGATAATTAATGTGAAATACTAAGACCAATGAGTCATAGACATTGTTGACTAGGGAAAACTTAATAATCTGTTTTTTGCAAAAGTTATTAGACATGCAATACATACTTAAAGTATTTTAGTGGGTTAGGCATTAGGATAGGGTCTTCATAGATATAGTAGTGCCTTGGTTCAAGAACACTTTTGCTTGCAAGTAATTTGGTTCACAAACATAAGCACTTGGCAAAATTTTGTTTTTGCTTGCTAACTGCATTGGGTGACAAACATGACCCTGGCCATCTTTCCCTCACAAACACAAATGTGGCCATGCTTTCCAAAATCACAAAAAAATTAAGTTCATGAGCAGAAGTATCACTGTATATAGTCTTAACTGATATATTATAAAATTGTTGTTAATTTTCATCATTGCTTCATATAATTTACAAATGAAGAAGTGGGAACTTAAAAATTATAATGGTTGCTGTATGTTTACACAACTAGGGAAAAGGGAACTGACTGGTTTTAGAAAACCATTACGCTTCACTACCTTAGAGTATTCTGCTCATCAGTTTTGAGGATAAGATGTTTGTAGTAACTATTGGGGAAAGCCATGAGAACATAAAGACCTTGAACCTTAATCCACCAAATTTGTGACCATTAGATAGTCCTTATAAGCAAAAAAGGATCAGAATAGCCATGTTTAACTCCTTACATAAATAAATAGTAGGAGATAACCTTATGCATGAATTCTCTTCCCAGCTCAAATGCAAAGGAGAGGTGTTTCCTGAAAGGTGATAATTATGTTAGAAAGAACTGACAGACAATGGGATGGTAGAGTTGTGATTCAATTTATGAAAATAAACGGATCTTAAGAATATGGGGGAATGTAGAGGTCCACCTCCTGAATCTTACTGAATGTAACACACAGTCTCATGAGCATGAGAACCATAGTAATTTTATGATCCTGAATTCCTGAAATCATAGTTTCCAGAATTTGGGAGACTTCTAAGAAAAATATTGTTGTACCCAAGATTACCAGTGAACTTCCTGTTTTTCTTTAACAAACAACTACATGTGACTTGGGGAAATCTACAGATCATAAAGTATACCAATATTACGACAGACTTCAGAACGTTGGAAGTCGATGTTTGGTGGGGATGTGATGTTTGTCTACATAGGAGACATTGGCTTCTCAAGGAGAGAGCCTAAGTCATATGTTTTTTAATACCCAAGACCTGGTACCTGCTCAGGTCTGATAAATGTTGAACATAATTGAAGTTTAAGAACTTTCCCTGAGACACTTGTCTTCAGATTTCACTGCTTGGTAGACATGCACTTCCCATACCTCACTTCCAACAATATTCCTCTTGGTGATTTTCAGAGTAATGAGTGAAGTCTCCTTTTTATCATTTGGCAAATGACTTCCCAAGGTTTCATGTTAGCTGTCCCTACAGTATTTTGAAATTTGTGTTGCCTTCTTGAACTATTTAACCCATGGTGTTATGAGGGGCTAATGGCAATTCAGAAAAAGAGGAGTTGCCTGTGCATTCATGAACCCGAAGACCCAAAATTCTTCACTTCAAGACCAACTGAGTTAGGAGAGGATAATCCTGGTGTATAATACATATCGTTGTCAAGCTCCTGAAAAGACTATCTAAGAGAAACACAGTATCCATCAACTCAGGGAAAAGATTTTGACTTATCAGACTCCTGATCAAAGCACCTTCCATAGGATAACACTTCTTTGTGGATATGAATGGATTATGAGAGAAAGCTACATTTTCCTGACATCTAAATATAGTACTTGATGTTCACAACCTTCCCAAACTATAGATGATGTAGGAAGGTGAACAGCACCACAAGTTGCACCCAGCACAATTATAGGAGATGCTCTTTATTCCCACTATTGTGGGAATACAGTACTGTTCTCCTGGGATCCAAGGCTCCTTTCACAGCATGGAATCACTGGGAATTCTCAATATTGCATCAGTTAAAGTTTGGCTGAACTCTATTTCTAAGCTAAGTTTGATCAATACTTGACAAGTGGTAGTATGAGGGTGCTGCCTCTGAGAGTAGGTAGCTAAGGCCTTCCATGGCATTTATGTAGAAGTGTTTGTGCTAAATTCACAATCATATTTTTCTTTAGAGTCTAGTGTATTTTACATCTGTTTACCCTATGAGTCTATTTGTGAAACAAGAGTAGAATTAACGGTCTGTGTGGATCTTTAGCAACTTTTTATATTTGTAAAAATTGAATTCATTCAGCCTAACTCCAGCATAACTGTTGCTGCAATAGTGCACAGCACCCTGCCCCCCAGTGTGTTCGCTAGCTGTTGCTGACTCACTGATAAAATGCTCCAGGCCTCTTTGGCTGATCCCATGATTTTTGGGTAGTCTAACCTATGTCATCCAGAAAATAACAAAACTAAAAATTCAAAGTTTGTATAAATAAAATTTTTGCAACTTTGAGCTTCTTCTTCCCCCTGGGCAGCCTAAGCTTGAGGTGGAGTACATTAGAGGAAGCGCTGAGGCCCAGCCAGAATGTGTCCATTACGTGAGCCCAAAAGGTGGACAAGGAGTCACCTGGGGAATCAAGGGATAAACACTTGGTTTTGTATAAACACATTTATTGAGCAACTCTATGCCAGGCTGGACTCTGGGAACATAAAGACAAAGGCATACATCTTAATTTTCAGAAGTCTCCAGTATGCTGGGGTAGTAGAAAACTAAATAATTGATACTGCACAATAAGTGCTGATAAAGAGGTTACATAGAGGCACCTACTTTGAATAGTCACCAAATACAGTCAAAGGATAGAGAGATGAAGGATGGCAAGTCAGAGAAGTCTCTGTGAGTGTAGATTTGAACAAAAAGCAGAAAAAATTCTGGCAAAGATAGAAGGTGGAACCCATGGTAAATGAAGAGCATGAGCCTATGGAAGCCCAGAAGGGTACAAATGGCTCAGTATCAACCAGCTTATATACATGCAGACCCTGAATATCTCTGCCTCTTCTTTAGGCTTAAGAGCAAATACTTCTTCCCCCATAGACTCCCTTTGTGACTATCTGAGACTGCCATGCATATTCTCCTCTGTCACTGATCCTCATAAATTGTGCTGCTTGCTTCATCTTTGAAATCCTAGCTCCTAGGATATAGCTTGATGCTTGAAGCTGCCCCTGGGGATGTCTAGATCCCAGGGTGTTTGTCTATGAGGACCTCAGTAAGAATTCTGCCTGGTTGAGATCATTGTCACTGGATTGTGATGTGTTAAACCCATCAAGTCAGCATAAACAAGAGACAGCATGTGGCAGCCCCTATTAGTAGGTGCAACTCAGACAGCAAAAGTGGTAAGTCAGTGCATGTGCAGGTAGCCCATCCCGACAGAGGGGAATGGCGACTGGCTACCCAGGAGAGAGAAAAGTGGCGCATACCAAAGCACCACAGAGGCCTGTATCTCAAAGATTCCCACAGGAGTACAAAATAGCCTTTTCCTACCAAACTCTAAAAAAGAAAATTAGAAGTATTGCTCCAAGTAGTTTTCTTTCATTAGTTATTGAGAGTAACAGTGAACATATCTGGGTTTCTCAATGCCATGTTAATGTCCCCACAGCTAATGACAGAACATTGCATCCTAAGGGAATTTCTGCTGTCTGCTGTTTGAAAGATCAGTGTCTCCAAAGACTGGTGTTCCACCAAATGTGGCAGTGCCAGCTGGAGGGTTTGCCTTTGCAAGTCTTTGAATATGTAGACATATGCTCCCAGAACATGCTCACCTGGGGCTGAGTAGCCCCATTCCTAGGGTGCCCTATTACCATGTAAGAGAAATCAGCGTGATAGGTCTGGCTGGTCTCTTTCTCCAGAAGTACAATTCGTAATAGCTAAATCTTTGAAGTGCTCTCTATGTACATCAGCAGAAGATTGAACAAAGCAAATGGAATACTACTCTGCCATGAAGGCAGATTAATGAGTCATTTGTAGAAAAATGGTTACACCTTGAGATCATAACGCTAAATACAATAAATTAGTCACCCAAGCTTAAATTCTGCATGGTTTCCCTTATATGAGAAAGCCAAAATATAAACAACAAAATAAAATATAGATAATAGGAAGTAGGAAGAGCTTATTAAAATGATGAGGGGATAAAGAGATGAAAGGAGGGAGTAAAAAACTGGAGGGAAAAAGGAATTAAGATGTGTCATGTACACATAACAATTCCCTACAAGGAATGCAATCATCTTGTAGTCCAAACCTGTACTATTGAACAATAGAAACAAAAAAAATGTCAATTTAAATATATTTAAAAAGGAATGTGTAACCAGGTGTGACCTACAGATTAGCCTCCTCACTGAATTATCTCAGAGGGCTCTAAAAGACCTTTTGTGTCTAAGTCATATTACTCACAAAATTATTTTGAAGCCACAGAACCTGAAAGAAGCTAATGTAGTACTGAAAAAAATCAGGCAATAGAAAAATATTTAAAATTTTTAAAAGTGGGAAAATGGGCTGGGGATTTAGCTCAGTGGTGTGGCACCTACATGGCAAGCCTAAGGTCCTGAGTTCAATTCCCAGTACCAAAAAGAAAATAAATAAATAAATAACAAAAATAAAAGTGGAAAAATCAACCTTAATGTATTAGAATTATCCTCCAAGTAGGTGGTGCTGTTAGATGCATGAGTTCTGTGCTCATAAGCATATTTGCAGCCTCCCAGGCATTTTGAACTAGTTTATAAGCTAATGAGCACTAGTTCAGCTGAAAAGTTTTAGGTGCATTGTTGCTCCAGGGAGTGATACAAGGGACTTGGAATATCTGCTGGGATTTTTTCCAGTACTATATAAAGTCCAACAATTTAAAATGCAATGAAAATAAAGACATCAGACATTTTTTCTTACTTTTACTATTAGTATATATTTGCAGTGTACAATAAATACATTCTTGGTGGGGTACTGGTATATACACCTATGGGATTTTGATCCTTCCTACTTTTCCTTCTTCTTGACTCCCTCCTGTGTTACCCCTTCATCCTCAGATCCCCTGCCCATTTCTGCAGTCTACCTTTATGACTCCTATTATTTGTGTTTTATTTTGCTTTTTAAATTATTTAATCTGCAGGTTTCTCACATAAAAGAAACCATGCCATACTTAAACTTGTGTATGGTGTCAAGGTGCATCCATTTTCCTGTAGATGACTCAAATTTATCCTTCCTTCATATTTGGCACTTAGTCTGGTAACATTAACCAATCTAGTGTCTTCAAGACTTCAGCCCCAAAGAGACACAAGCCCTCCATCCCTGCCCTAACTGCTCAGCATGATAAAGAAGATGGAGACACTTGATGCTCTGCAGAGCAGTATTAATTCCGGGAGAAACTAAATGAACACTTCTTATGTTCTGGCTTGCTGTGGTGCAGCCAGTGTGACTTCAGCAGGGGAAATGGCATGTGTGGCACTAGGTGGCCTCATTCAGACCATTAGCCAGCACTATCATTTCAGAGAGCACAGTAGGAACAGAGATGGAACCCTAGATGCACACTGCTCAGCCCTGTGTGATCTGTAAATGAAAACGTAGGCTCTCTGTGGGTGGGTTGGCACCCACTCTTGACTCACCTGGTTCCTGAAAGTAGATCCCTCAGAGCCAGTTGTGTTCTGAGCCATCTAACCTAGGAACTTCTTTATTTTAGGATGGAGGGCATATGGTCAAGAAATAGCCTTGCCTTAAAAACTCACAGATAGATGTAAGTTCTTCCTTATTAACCTGGGCAGAAGTTTTTCTATAACTGAAGCTTCAGATTTAGGCTTCTCAGTTACAGAAGGCTGCTACTAGAGGCAGGTTAACTCTGTGAACTAAAGAAAATGTTATGGGCAGAAATATCACAATGAAACCTATAATTTTGTATAATTAATGTGTTAGTAATTATAATTTCTAAAAAGAAAATGCTAAACTGGTGCAGAGTTCAGAAAATGTTCATGAAATTTGGTAAATAGAGCAAGAGAATCTCTCTAGAAAATATCTGGATTTTGCTGCTCATGATTTGGGCTATGGACCAGTCTCAGAGGCATAGGGGGTGGGTGGAATCTTTGATAAACATGCAGAATCTCAGCCCTCCATCCAGCTGTTCTAAATTGTAATCTGCAGGTTAATAAGATGACTCATATACCATAAGTTCAAAGATGTTTTTCCAGAGAGGTCAGTAATCTCATTCATATTCTCTCGTGCATGCTCTCTCTCTAAATTTCTATACTCAAAGATCTTTCTTAAACTCAAGGCCAATTCTCTATGAAAACTGTCCTCATGCTTGGCTATGTGCCTTTCCACCACTTTCCTCATCTACTTTCAGCTCTTTCTTATTCAGTGCATGCAACTCACACAGTCTGCTTTCACGGACACCTGAATCTTGCCAGAAGGGCCCATGTGCAGTTAATGCAGCTGAAGTGGGAAAACACTCAGTTTTGGTTACCAAAACTGAACTCAAGCCTCAGCTCTCCAGGTTCTGAGTGCAGTCTTCCCATTTTACTAACAAAGCCAATTTTCCTGGATCCAGAGATGAAACAAAATAGTGTATGTAAAAGAACTTTATGAGCTACAAATAACTAAAAGAATGTCTAAAGTCTGATTCCCCATGAGGCTGTTTTGAACACATGCTGTTCATGAAGGAGGCAGCCTGGTTTGAATGTTAAGAGCACAGGCTTAGAGCAAGCTGCAGCCATACAGTCTAGTTCTCTTATTTCCTGTGGCTTATGTTTGACTCAGTTTCTTCAAGTGCACTGTAACATTCTTGCTACCATATTAAGGGCATCATGAAGAGTGTGCAGTAGACTTCTTGTTCCTGGGACAGAATGCCTAGAACACATAATTTAAAGGAAGAAATGATTTATTTCTCTCATAGTTTCAGAAGTTTCAGTCCATGGTTGGCTGGTTCAATTGTTGGAGGTCTGAGATGAGGCAGGACATCATGGTAGAAATATATGGTGGATAAGATCTATTCAGCCCTAGCAACTGGTGATCAGAGAACAGGAGAAGAGCCCCATTGCTAACTACACCTTCCTAAGTTATATCCCTAGTCATCGGCCTCTAACTTGGCTCCACCTCCTAAAATCAATGGAGCTATGATCATCAGTAGGTTAACTTCTGATGATCATACCACCCCCATGGCCCAATTGCCTCTCCAGGATCTTCTTGATACCAAATTGACAATATAGTTTAATTGCCACAGACTGAAAGAGTTCATGTGCATGTCATGTTAAACAATGCCTTGTGCCACTGCATTTGCTGTGTTCCTGTGGACTACTGTTCTCTAAATGCATCCATAAATATCAGGTAGCATTTCTACAAAGTGAAAATAAGTTTGCATTGGGGGACTTTATAATCATCTGTAAGGAAAACAAGGATATGTGATAAATGAATAGGGTAAACATTTGGCAGACATTTGAAGGTGAGGGAAAAGACAGAGATAGAGACTTAAAGACAGAATAAGTACCAGGGTTAATGAGAAACAAAAAGACAGTGAAAAGATGAAGAGTAGACTTTATTTATTCATCAAGGATAAGTGTTTCTGGGTATTAGAGCAAGGAAATTAGTATTTGTCACATGTTAAAGCCAAGTACTAATAAAGATACTTGAAAAGCTATGTGGATAGATTTGATGTTATTGCACATGGAGGCTATTTCTATACATGAGATGCATTAATCATCATACCACTCAATTAAATATGCAAACTCAAAGTAACAAGAAATGATCTTATGCAACACAATAAGATGATGAAGATACACTAACTACACTTATCTAGGATCTCAAAATCTCTTATGCCTGTATTCAATGTAATTGCTCTTCACTCCTTACGGAAGCTTTCAGTCATCAAGAAGAGTCCTGATCTTAATAGACCCCTGCTTGGCTGTACAGATGACCTCAAGATTTCTGTAAAAATCCAGCTGTGACCCTTTCCTGCAACCCTGAGAATCCCCAGTCCATCCAGTGTTCCAGACCCATCTCTGTTTTTGCCAATCCTCACAAATTCCCACATCTGCTTTAAGCCATGATTTTCTTTAATAAGGATTTTCTTCTGTCTAGCCTCCTTTGAAGAAGTGTTTGATGTCTATCTGGATAGTTATTTTTTTCAAAAACCCAGCTCTAGCCTTTCTCAATCTCACTCAGCTTAGGTCAGTATCCAGAATGCTTCTAAAAGTGTCATCAGCTTCTTCCAAGTTTCTGGTGCCCTTGCATTGCATTCCTGCCATCACATAAAAGTCTATGTCCTTAAAAGATTATCTCCAGTACAGTATCGGGTAGAGTTCTGCTGCTTCACAGATGTTCTAAGATCAACAAGATAGAAATCACAGGAAGATGATAATGATGATGAAATTCATGGATAGTTTTAGGAGAATTATCAATCAACTATAATTTCAAGTTTGTCTCACATCTTCTGCTACAAAACCGTCTCTTCACATCTGAGGTTCTTCCATTTACCCAAAGTCCTCCTTGATTAATATGTTAAACACAGCAGCCCACCACTGGTCTGCTGTGGTGTCTGAAAATGCTACATTTATATGTCTATTTCTTATTGGAAATGCCTCTTTGAGAAGTCTCAGTAATTAAGTCATCAATGAACATATGGGCATGGTTAGGGAAAGGGAATCCAACACCTTGAATTATTTAAGATTTGGTTGGATGGAACAAAATTCTAAGTGTGAGGAATTTTCCAATGAAATGATGCTGCCTAGTCACTACAGAATAAATGGTCTATTCAGTCACTATTTGGTCATTTGGAGGCTGCATTTTGCAGCAGATGAGGCATAATAAGGGAAGATTATGAAAAAAGCACTGTCTTTGTCATTCTTGGGTATAGATTATACTAGCAAGATCATTTCTAGAGTTCTGTAATACAATTATGCAAAGAAACATAATGGACATTTCACTGAAGTAGTTAAATCTTTCTTGCATCCTGAAGTAGTTAAATCTTTCTTGTTTAGTTTCACTCAGAATTCAGTTTGCAACTTTGCCCAGTGTTATGAGGGTATGAGGTCAGGTGCTATTAAAAACATGCACTCTGTGACAGAGTAATTTAGTGACACTGACAGCAACTGTTCCCACAAAAGTTCTGGTAAGCAATTTGGGATCTGCTGGTTCATTATGTATCGTATCCACAGTTCTTTGCCTAGAGGGAGAATGACATGGTTAGCTGATAGTAATGACAGGGATAAATTACTATTTCTCTTCATTCCATTCATGAAAATACTTTTCTGTTATTTTTCTTAATGTTTTTGGAATATGAATTCATGATCAAGAAGAAACAAATAGAAGATGAAACTCTGATAACTGTTAACTCTGACAAACTGATAAAAAGACAACTCTCCTTTGGTTCTTAAACAATCTTCAGTATTCATTGATTACAAGAACATTCACACATAAATTTCAAGGTTTTGGGATTTTTAAAATTTCATTCAAGTGTGCCTTGACTGTCTCTCAGCTACTCGCCTCTCTTTCTCTGGCTGTGTTGAATTATTTAATGTTTTCCCCAGTTAATTTAAATTACATGTTTTTTTTTTAAAGGGGGGATGGGAAGAAACTAAAAATAGTCACTGAAGCCAGGATATATTACAGCAACTGCTTTTGCCTCTGGTGGTTACTGGAGTTTCCTTTGTTGTCTTGTTTGATTGTTTCATTTATATAGCAGGTTAGACAGCAACAGACTTCTGTTATTGCCTTTTCTCAGTGGTGAATTTTTAGGCTCAAATTCCCCTGAGGCAGCCACTCCCATCTGCAGCTGGTGACAAGAGTTGCTGTTCCTGCAGTACATACACCTACTGAAGAGAGATCAGCAGAGACACTATCAAGTTGCGTGGGGCATCTCCATTTTTAATGTTTAGTCCTTTGTTGAGACAGAGAGAGAAAAAGAAGGAGAGGAGTTACAAAAGGCATGAGAGGTCACTGCCCTAAATTCATGTTTAGATTTTTTACGTACTATTTTTATGATGACCAAACACATCTCTTTATTTGTTCTTCTCTTCCTGCCACCAACTATCATCCTTGCCATTAAGAGTATTCTGAGTTTTTTCTGATAGTTTTATTAATCATAAATAATTTCATAATCAAATTGCAAAAGAAGCATGGAGGTTCTACTGGAATGTGGGAATCTGTAATTCAATCCTTGAGATTATTTTTTAAAATTCTCCCAGAAAACTTGAGTCATTAGATACTTTCTAACTTTCCATTACTCTTTAAGATAATATGGCCTCTGAGCATCATTCGTGGTGTAATAGTGGGAATGAAGAGATTTATGGAGGAAAAGGAAATGAAACTGTGAAATTAAGGAGAGATTAGATGGTTCTGGTGATACTTAAGGCAGTAACTGAAGACTGAGAGTCCTGGTCATTAAGAGAAGCCTTCTACCCTCACAACTTCTCTCTTTCAAGAATCTCAACTGCCTTTTATTTCCTTCTAGTCCACAGAAGAGTGAGAGAAGTGAAGAGCTCCATTTTCTGGTTTGTTTGTTTTTTTTATAATTTTATTTAAAGAGGAAAAAACAAAACAAAATAAAACAGAATAAAGGGTAGCAACCATACAGTATTCCAAGGAAAAAAGGAAAAGTACAACAATAAAACCTAAGAAATTATTACTTGACTAATTACATACTGACTTCTTGGAAATAGTTCTTTAAATTACAAAGTTAAAGCATGTAAAGTAGACATT